>JAVJIF010010462.1:0-122533 GCA_038442645.1 Agave tequilana | reverse complement strand
TTGTTGATCATGCTCTTCATGCCACAACTATTAATCAAATGAGATTAAATTTTTGAAAAATAAAATAGATTGTTTGAGCTCAACTTTGAGCACATGTGCATTTAACCATAAAAGATTGGAATCCTTGGTTCAAAAGAACAAGTTCCCATGTTCATACACAATACCCACATCATGCATATGCATATTTTGCACGCCATGACCACACCCACACTCATATGCATCCTAGAGTGTACAAATGTACACATTGTGGCCGCAAAGGCCATTAGCAAAGTTTTATTTTGATAAGATACATCATATAAATTGTAAGATCCCTAATTAGTAATACTGTATTATTATTTTCCTACAGTATATATTCTGCTTTACTAATTATTTTATTAAGATTATCTCTTAACTTATTTATTACTTCTTCTTGTGATTATTAATATATTAATATGCAAATTATTTTTGAGATAGTAAATGATAATTTGGCTTTATATATAATTACCAATATTTCTTATTACTATCTTTAATTACTTTTACTATTGCTTCTATGATTATTCATATTTTTAATTAATATTATTAGTGGTAGTTATTATTATTATTCTCCCATTATGATTATTATTTATTATTATTACTATTAGTGTTATTATTATTTATATTGTTAGTGTTTATTAATTATTATTAGTATTACTATTATTTTATTTATTTATTTTAATATTAGTATAAGTATTAGTGGTAGTAGTAATCGTTAATTATTATTTCTATTATTTTTATTATTATTGTCATTGCTATTGTTAATTAATATGCATGTTATCAATATTACTTTTAAACAAGAGTTGTTACAATTATTTAGCATTATTAAGGTACTTATTCCTTTATTATTATTATTATTAGCCTTTCTATTCTTTCTTAGTCCATGATCATTTTCCCAATATCTATTCTCATTATCCATTTCCAATTCCATAACCCCCAAACCTATTACCCTATAGCTCATGATCCATACCCATATCCAATAGGTTTTTTTTTTTTCACAAACCCAATACCGATTAGACCCACAAACCCAATACCCCTTACATATATAATCTATCATCTAATTCTAACCTAACCCCTAATCTCTTATTTATTCACCCATCAACAACTGCAACTGCAGCCGCCCATTGATCCAGTCCATGGCGCAACCGAGCAACCCCGCAGGATCCCCTCTTGGTTGGCCGCGCGCAGCCCTCCGGCGAGCCCGAGATCTCCCCTTTGGCATAGCATGTTCTCCAACTCCACCCCGTGCTCCCCTCCAGGCCATCACCAGGCCGTCTCCACCTTCCCACACCCAAGCACAACCCACAGACACCCTTGCAGCCATGCCGCACGGCATCACAGCAGCACATGCTTAGCCGTGTGCCTTCCCACTCTTCCTCTCTCTTCATATATTATTGATTGAGGTATATATTTGATGTTTTAATTATGATGATATTAATGATGATTATGGTGGTGTTTTAATAAAGTGTAGGTGGGTGTTTTGCATTGGCATTTTTGTGGAATAATTCCATGGCCGCAAGCTTCCCACGGCAGCCCATTGGCTGAGTTCCCTTGCAAACAACCACCAAGGCAAACCAAGAAACACTCCTTGAAGCATCTTACTCCGAGCCGTTTTCTGGCTCTCAGTGGATCGCCGTGGATCACCGTTGGCGAGCGCGAACGCCCCCACGTCCTTCACGACGAACTCCTCTATCTAACGACACCCTCCGTGGCCCCGGACGCCTCCGCCAGAGCCTCCGTCGGGCGCCGCAAATCGGCTCGAGGTTAGTTTTACATTTATTGTATGGTGGCATTTGTGTAATAATGTGGAGTTATTAAATGTGTGAGGGCAATCTTGTAATAATAGGGAAGTTAAATTAAAATGTGTATGGTTTGTGTGCGTGAGTGTAGTTGTGATATGCATGTATATGTATATTTAATTAAGTGCATGCCTATATTTATTATGTGGGTGTTTGAGCATTATTGTGGATATTACATGATGGATGTGCATGTCTATGTATTTTAATTCATGTAAGTGTATGTATGTATGTATATAAGCTTATATACGTGTATAAGAGTGTGTGTATGCATTTTATATTTATGTACACATCCGTGCGTGGAACTGTGTATGTATGTGTATACTCGTATATACGTATATATATGTATGTACGTGGGTGTACACGTATGTGTCCGTATGCACGTGTAGGTGTTTAGCATGTATTTATATTTTTTGTATGTGTTGGTTGCATGTTACAACATTTTGGATTTGTTTGGTGAGATCCGGATCAGTTGCAGGAGACCCGACCCGATTCAGATTCGTGCTCGTTATGAACCCGATGCATAGGCAATTTGAAGACCGACCTATAGGATGATCCGTGGATCAGTGCCAGTTCGTGCAGTGAAGACCAGACGGCGATTCGTTCCCGAAACCGCATCAATTCATGTGAGTGTTCGTTCTTGTGTATTTACCGTTATCGGTATGCTTTACATGTTGCACTTATCATTTCATGTGACTTTCTTTTATATTTTACCAGTTTGATGACTTGTACCACTTCATGAGATATCTATGATTGTTAACTTTATTTACATAGTTGATAGGAGCTCGTAGCAGTGTCATTTCATGTGTTGGTAGTTTGGAGTTGTTGGCTTAGGCCTAGTTTTGGTGTACCTTAGACTATGACTTGACTCGGCTTGACCTTGAGGTTGATATAGTTTATGTTTGGAAGATTTGATATTCATGTATTTAGTGATTATCCCAACTGGAACACTTTTGAATATTGTGGACAAGTAGATATGACATTTCTATACCAATATGAGACAGTTTAGAAATACGACAAATAATGGATCTGATGTGATTTGATGTTAGACATTTCTGAACTCGATGTTTTGTCACCACGATATTGGTATTCTTATTAGCTCTTACTAGTTGTTTATTATTCTGAATGCGGATTTAGTTGTGAGGAAAGTTGGACCGTGATTTGGATTGATCTTGAGTTTGAGTCGATCTGAGATTTTACATTCTTTATAATAGCCTGATCTGCATTAAGATGAGATTGACAAATTTCAAGTAGAGTACTTTTCAGACTTGTTATTCTTTCATTGGTAATAACTTAGGTGATGATTCATTTAGTATTGATGACGGACTTGTTATGATGTTACTTTACTAAGAAATTGGATTACTTGATGCTTGGATCAGTATATGGACTTAGTTAGAGCTTGGGTCGAACTGGAATTTATGTTATTTACATTAGATATTGATCAGTATTTAGATGTGACTGATTTTGTTGGATTGTGACCAGATGTGTGGATATCTTACTTTTGACTTCGATATGTGATATCATATTGGTTTTGGATTATTAGAAGCAAGGGTTCCTGGATGTATCAACTAATTATATCATTTGAGTATGGATGAGTTGTTGGTATTGACTTAGAAGTGAATTATTCTAGATTGCAGTTGTTTGAGGATATTTTCTCTTTAGATATGATTTTGGTATCCGTTGACTTGTTGATCTCGAGGATATACCATGTGCTTCATGTTTAGTTATTGATTACTTCAATTAATAGAGATTGAGCTATTGTGATAGTAATCTAGTTGATATCAGTGATCTTGTATTTCAGAGTTATCAGATAGCAGTCATCATTTTATCAGTTATTGGTGAGATTATTTGTTGGTGATCATATGACGTGTTCAGAGTTTATAGGAGTTGGTAGATATCTGTATCAGTTATCAGTTGTTAGTGACACTATTATGTTAGTGGCTATATCTTCAGTATTCTATTTTAGATGTCAGATATTAGTTGTCAGCTACTTAGTTGTCAGATATCACAGTTGTCAGATATCACAGTTGTCAGATATCAGTTGTCAGATGTCAGATTATCAGCTAGTATTGACATCAGCAGTTGTTGGAGATATCAGTTACTATTACATATTAAATCACATTGATTGCTTATTAATAAAAGATATCATAACCTGGGGGAACAGGGGTAATTGCCTGATGATGCATGTCGTGTATTTTGGAAGGACTTCTTATGGTACCAAGTTGTGGGTTCCAACCATGGGGAACCAAGGTAGTACTGGCTACCTATTTAGTTGTCAGTTGTCAGGGCTATGCCCGGATTACGGCGCCACACTAGTTGTCTTTTCGTGTGGGGCTGTGGTCTTAAGATATCAGAGCCTTGCGGCTTATCCTGGTTCAGTGCCAGGGGTGTAAGACCGTGGTACCGGGCATGCACGGTACTCTTCCAAAACACATGCACTACATTGGCAGGCGGTTACAACAACGATACATTTGTTTGATATGTGGGAAAACGGCTGTGGTATGAGACACAGCTAAGTACTACATTAGTTAGGTTAATAATAACCAACCAGCCTAGTGACATATACTAGGTTACACATTCATACATCAGTTATTTGTTTACAGTTGTGATAGTTGCCTTTTATCTTTATACCTGTTGTTATGCAGTTATACTTCAGTTCAGCTGTTTATCATGTTATTCAGTTATCTTATATTTGCAGTTTATCTTGTTATTATTTGTGCACATTGTTTATATGCACGAGCTCTTCTTTTTACACACACACTCACCAGGTCACTTTTAGACGACCCTGGATTTGCACGTCCAGATATTGGACGCTTTGTTTCTATTGTGCAGGTGTTCGATGAGACCATACGCTTCGCGAAGAGCTGGAGCTTCTTCCTATTCGATTCCGGTATTCTTATCTTTCTTGCCTTCATATTATTTTCTGATTCTTGTTATATCAGATTCAGTTGTTATTTCAGTCTTTATTCATATGATATCATGCGTGGATGCCTATATGTGATATTGCAGTAATCATGGTTTATTACAGTTTCGATTTATAGCTTGTTTCAGGTTACTTAAGGCTTAGCGCGTATACGTGAGGGATTTTCCTTGCATATGTGCGTCGCCGACTTGTGTCGCGTCTCTGCTCCAGCGTATTTTGGGAAGCGGGCATGACATAAATTTTGCTAATAAAAATGTTTGGGTTCTTTACAAAGCTAACCCTCAAGGACCCAAAAGAAAATGGGTACTAAAATTCCCACCTTGTGTTTTTGATGTAGGTGCGGGCTCTCACAAAACGTGAGAGGATGATGCCTTGGTGGTGGATGCACATGGACATGATGGACATACTTTTGATGCACCGCTATCAAGGAGGTTTGGTGGGACGACCACCATGTTTTCAAGAATTAGAGTGTAGTTCATATGTTGGTAACTATCTCTAAAACTCCTAGTTTAGTTTACATGCATTTATAATTGATGATTGTTAGCGTGTTCATGTTTTATTTGTTTTGTGCTTCATGTGGTAAATACTAGTTTAAATGTAGTTTTTATCAAAACTTGGATATATACATGTACAAGTAGTGAGCAACATTTGATTCATATACATTTGCACTCCATTGTTCATTTGTACTCACTATATGCACATGTATAACCTAGTTTTGATGATTCCCTCATTTACACTTGTTTTGCCAATTTTCATATTTTTACTTCATGTATATGCATTTTTAATCAAATCTAATAAATATACATGTATGCCCCTTGAGTCATTTGCCTTCATGCAATTTACTTTATGAACTCATTTTATGTTTGGGATATGTATGCATATTATTAGTTTTGGATAGAAAACATACATATACCTAGAAGTTTGTTTTTAGATGAAAAATAAAATCTTTATGATTTTCATGATTTTTTTTTTGATTCATGTTTGTTTTGTGCATAATTGACTATTTTCATGAAAAATGCTAATTACATGATTCTTGTGCACTCACCTTTTATTTATTTATTCATGACAATGTTTCATGATCATTTTGAGCTTTATGGATTTTGAGTGTCAAATTTTGTCCATTTAGTATGTTTCATGATACATATGATTTGGTTTCATGTTTTTGAAGGATGTTTTAACTAGTTTTTGAAAAAATTTCTTTTAACTAGTTATTGTTCTTCATTGGTAGTGATTTTCAATGCTAAAATATTTTCAAAATTATTTTCGAAAACCCCTACCTACCCCTTTAAGGGAGGACGGATGGGCGAGTATGCCTTGTAAGCTTTATTGAAAAATCCTTTATCTTGTGCATATAAAGGGTGGTAGTTATGAGTTATATACTTGATTTACATTGTTATTTTCAATTGGTATCTTAATTGATATTTATTTTGTATATACTCATATTTTGTTTCCTATATATGTATGCTTCACCTCAATTAATATCAATTTCTATTGGTATTCTCTTTTCATACATATATATAATTTATAGGTGCTTGATTCTCAAGATTTTTTACATGTTTAAAGCACAAAGTATGTTTATGCTAAGCTTAATTCAAATCTAAATTTTCAATTGATTTCTCAATTGGTATCTTTTATATAAGCTTATGCATTATCTTCAATTGTTATTTTTTTTTACAATTAGTATTTTTATTGATATTCAAATGTACAATATATTTCAATTGGTATCTATTGATCTATTTATTTCAATTGGTATCCATGAATATTTATATTGGTATCAAATATGAAATACTTTCTTTCATTGGTATCAAAATTTCAATTGGTAAAATGTTTCAATTACAATTAAAGTCAAAATTGTAATATTTATTTATAATTGATATCTTAAAATTTGATTTACTAAGATATCTCAAAATTTATTTTATTGAGAAAATTCAAAATTTTGTTTTAATAAGAAATATTTAAAGATGTTTTGATGTGTATTGCCTATATGCAAGGGGAGCTTAACATCTCTTCTACATATAGATTCATGTTGAGTGTATCTTATATTGAGGAGCTTGATAACTCTTCTTTATGTGGTACACGTGTGTAAGGGGAGCTTCACATCACCTCTTATGCATTGCATATTATGTGCTATGTGAATTAGGGCTTGTCATCCCTTCTTCATGTAATGCATATATGTAGGGAAGCTAACTTAGCGTCTTCCTCTTCATGAATGTATATCGCATATATCTCTTTATTGATTGATTTGAGTTCACCTCTTTGAGGGGGAGAACATTGTTTTATGTTTACTTTAACCCTTTGTTGATGATTGACAAAAAGGGAGAGAAGTATTTGAGTATATAAGCATGTTTTCCTTACTTTATACATAAAGGGGGAGAAGAATTTTTATTTATGCATATTACTTTGTTTTACAAATAGGAGAAAAAGAATTTGATGTGTTTCATGCTTGTTTATGCATGTTTATCTCCTTGTATTTGCATACATGTTTATGTGCTTTATTGCCATATCTATTTATTTATTTGTTATGCATGAGTTAAGGGGAGCTTCTTTGAAGCTTTACTTTAATCCATGCATATATAACTCCATGAGTTTTGTCATCATCAAAAAGGGGGAGATTGTTGGCCCAAAGGCCCATCACTCTAGTTTTGATGATGATCAACTCATGTAGTTATGGTACTAATGATCTTATGTTTAATTAGTCTCAGATTTATGATCAAGATCTTAGTTGGTGTTTAGCTTCAACAAAGGATTTAAAATCAAGTTTTGGAGCTAGCACGGTTTGATTCAAGAGCCTATGCATCAAGACCACATCAAGTACTCAAGAGGAGTCTAGCTCTTTGGATCGTGTTTGGACCAAGTCAAGAAGGAGGAGAAGACTTCAAGTGAAGACTTCAAGAAGAAGACTTGTGTCTAGATTTGTTTTTATAAGATTTTATTTTTAGATAAAATGTAAATGATAGAATAGTTGGTGGATTGCTCAAGTATACCATATACACACACACTCTTGATTTAGATGAGTTTTCATAAAAGAATTTTTATTTTGGAAAAATACAAAAGAGTTTTTCTTTTTGAAAAATACTGGTTTGGTTTTTAGAATTCAAAGTATATATGTCTTTAACCAAAACCATGTTTAGTGCTTATTGTCAAAAATATAGATATTTCATCATGTATGTGTAGTGGATCATATCCATACACCCTATGCTTTTAAAGTGTTTAAAATATCTTGTTTTTTATTTGGAGAAGTTTTGGAAAAACCAATTTTGGAAAAATACAGTTTTTTGTTTTTAGCCAAAATTTCTAAGTTACAAAAATAGTTCAAATTGTTTGTAATGTCTTGATTTTGCTCAAACATGTTTGTTTATCTAAGTATAATATTGAAACTATTTTTGTAGATTTTGGTGATTTATTTGTGTCAAAATACCAAGTTTTTCTTTTCCCAAAAATGTCCTGTCTGGCTTCTGCCGGTCGACCGGACCGGTCAACCGAGCTTGGAGTCGGTCGACCGGGACGGTCGACCGATGTGCACAGAACGTGCACGCCAGGTCTGCTGGAGGGCCGGTCAACCGGCAGAGAGCTCTGCTCTCTGTTCCAGGCCGCGGTCGACCGGGCCGGTCGACCGAGGCTCCAACGGTCAGAATTCTGACCGTTGGCGATCGACCGGGCCGGTCGACCGTCAGCCATCAGGGCTGAAAAATGCTCCAATGGCTAGTTTTTATAGCCCTATAAAAGGAGGGCTTTTGGGGCTGTTTTATCTAAGATTTTTCAAGTGGTTTTGCACCAGTTTTTCCTACATCTTTTAAGACGTTTCTCCACTTGTTTTGAGAGCAAATATTTCCAATCAAAAGGGGAGTTTATCAAGAGTGTTTTAAAAGTGATTTTCTTGAGTTTTCCTCCACCATTTCAATCCTAGTTTTCTCACACAAACACTTGAGCTATCCATTGCTATATCTACCTATAGGGATATTTGTTGTGAGAGGATTTTAGGTGATCAAAGTGCTGTGATCACCAAAGTTCTACTTTGTTCTTTGAGGCGGCGGACTTGCGGGTTCGCGGTGTTTCGAGTTCGTGTGTGAACTCTTTGTTTGAGGTGCGGCCTCGGCGAGCTAGTGAGCTTGCGGTGTGTTCTTGCGGGAACAAGAGAGGGACTAGAGAGTCCAAAGAGCTTGTAGGTGTTGCGGCACCAAGTGATCCGGTGGGATCGATTATAGTGGAAATCCTTCAAGTGTTGAAGGCGGGGACGCAGAGCAAGTGTGCTCGAACCTCGAAACACATCTCCCCGTGTTTGCGATTACTCTCTCTATCTCTTACTTGTCTTTATATCTTGCATGCTCATATTGTCTTTATCTTTATATGCTTGATATATTGTGTGCTTAATTGTTATATGCTTGGGGATTGTTTGCTAACACTTGTATTCAACCAAGAGAGCCAACGCGGCACCTCAACTTTTATTTAGAGGAATCTTGAGGAGTTAGTCCAGAGCCCTTCACGGGGAATCTGGCTACACTCTTGTGTTATACGTGGTGTTTAGTTTAAGAAGTTTAATTTGCATTAAATAAGTTTTAATTCTGCATTATTGACCATTAGATTAGCTCATCACCTATTCACTCCCCTCTAGGTGATTTACAATTTTCACCATCAACCTCAACATCACCACCACCTCACCTCCACACGCCCCCTTGTCGTCGGCCGACCTGGCCGCCTGACCGTCGACCATCTTCCCCCCTCTCTCCTTCTTCTTTTCCTTCCTTCCTTTCTTTCTTTTCTTCTTTCTTTCTTTTCCTTCTTTCCTCATTTGCCCCTTCTTTTCCATCAAATTCTCTCCCTTACCCCCTCTATTAATTTCCAGCAGGTCTCTCTCTCTCTCCCCAACATCTCTCTCTTACATTCTTTTCTCCTCTCTCTTCTCTCTCATGCTCTCTCTCAATAAATTATTATTAATAAATATTTTTTTAAATATATGGATTAGTGGCATGAACGTGTTTATGGTATTCCGAGATTTTATGATATTTTTTTCGGTGATTTTAGGCGAGTACTTTTCTTGTGTTGCTTCATGTTTTTGTTAATGCTATTCTAGGGCTTGGTATAAATATAAGCGAGTACTTTGCTATCATCGTTTCATACCTAATGATTGCTATTTTAACGTCTATTGCATGATTTATTGATATGCTAATGCCTCGTTACCATCGTTACATGCCTAATAATTGTTATCCTGCTTTTTAATAGATGATGCATCGTTATGCGAGTTGATATATGATATGCGTGTGATTTTCTAAAATTAACATGCTATATGAATTCCTGTTGACCATTATTATTATTCATTTAACTGTATTATACTTGCATGGATAGGCGTAGATACGCTCCCGCTTCGCTCAGCTTCGCATAACTAATTAAAAGATTAATTTATTGTTGTTATAGATATGGTTTAACTATATTGTCTCCTATATCAAGTTATATGATCGGATGATTACCTGATATATAATGTTGTAACTCTGTATTTAACTCACATGACACTGACATGTTAATTACCGGACCCTGATATGTATATACTTGACACCTGATCCCTAACACTTGGTGTCTAGCACTGGTACTTGACATGTTATCACTTGACACCTGATACCTGACACCTGATATATGACACCTGACAATTGACATGCTATCACTTGATACTTGACATATGCTATCACCTGGTACTGACACATTTGACCTGATGTTGTGACACCTGACTAGATTCTATTACACCTGACACCTGTATTACATTGCATATTCATGATTATCACTTTGACGGGAACGTTTGAAATCACCTAGAGGGGGGGTGAATAGGTGACTAGCTAATCTAATGGTGAATTAATGCGGAATTAAAACTATTTATGTAAACTAAAAATTCTTAAGCTAAACACACTAAGTATAACACAAGAGTGTAGCCGGATTCCCCGTGAAGGGCTCTGGACTAACTCCTCAAGATTCCTCTAGATAAGAGTTGAGGTGCCGCTTTGCTCTCTTGGTTGAATATAAGTGTGAGCAAATAATCCCCAAGCATACAACAATTAAGCACAAAAATATCAAGCATATAAAGATAAAGGCAATATAAGCATGCAAGATATAAAGACAAGTGAGAGATAGAGAGAGCAACGCAAACATGGGAGATTTGTTTCGAGGTTTGAGCACCCTTGCTCTACGTCCCCGCCTTCAACACTATGAAGGATTTCCACTAAAAACGATCCCACCAGATCACTCGGTGCCGCAACACCGACAAGGAGTTCACACTAGAACTCTTGGACTCACTAGTCCCCTCACTTGTTCCCGCAAGAACAAATACACGCAAGCTTGCCGAGGCCGCACCTCTACACCGAGCTCTCACTAGAACTCGAAACCACGCGAACCCGCAAGTCCGCCTCCTCAAAACAAGAAAGAACACTTTGGTGATCTAAACACTTTGATCACCTAAAATCCTCTCACAACAAAGATCCCTAAGGATTGATATAGCAATAGATAGCTCAAGTATGTGTGAGAAAAACTAAGATTGATTGTGGTGAAAACTCAAGAAAACTCTTTTTCAAAACACTCTTGAAAACTCTCATTTTGATATAAAAGTATTAGCGCTTAAACAAGTGGAGAAAAACCTCTACAATAGATAGAAAAAACTGGCTTTGAAACTCTCCTAAAATCTTGTCTAAAACAGCCCAAGAGAAGCCTCTTTTATAGGAATAAAAAATCTACCCGTTGGAGGCCAACTCAGCAGTCTGCACTGCTGTCGGTCGACCGTCTGGTCAACCGCCAACGGTCGATTTTTCGACCGTTGTGAAGATCGCTCGACCGGCCGGTCGACCGCCAACTGGGCAATGGCCCAACGGTCGACCGCCCGGTCGACCTGGCCATTTTCAGAGAGCAGACACTCTCTGACGGTCGACCGTGCGGTCGATCGGCCCTGGCCGTGCACATTTTGTGCACTAGGTCGACCGCCCGGTCGACTGACCTCTGGCTCGATCGACCGTGCGGTCGACCGGCAGAAGGTCAAAAACAGCAATTATAGGGATTTAAAACTTAGTCTTTTTACTTCAATAAAATCCCATAAATCCACAAAAATAATTTCAGTATTATACTTTGATAAACAAACATGTTTGAGTAAAAATTAAAGCATGTTACAAACTTTTTGAACTATTTTGTAATATGGAAGTTTTGCCTTAAACAAAAATGTGTATTTTTTCAAATTGATTTTTTGAAAACTTCTCCAAATATAAAAATAAGATATTCTAAACACTTTTAAAGTTTAGTGTGTATGGATATGTTCCACTGCACATATATGATAAAATATCTATGTTTTTGACATTAAGCTCTAAAATAGTTTTGGTTAAAACATATGTAAATATCAAACTCCAAAAACCAAAATAGTATTTTTCCAAAATGAAAAACTCTTCTATAAAAACTCATCTAAATTTTGTGTGTCAGTATATATGATACTTGAGCAATCCACCAACTAATCTATCCTTTACATTTTATCTAAAAATAAAATCTTACTAAAAACAAACCTAGACACAAGTCTTCTCTTAAAGGTCTTCATTTGAAAATCTTCTTCTCCTTCTTGACTTGATCCAAACCTTGATCCAAAGAGTTAGACTCCTCTTGAGTACTTGATGTGGTCTTGATGCACAAGCTCTTGAATTATCACGTGCTATCTCCAAACTTGACTTTAAATCCTTTGTTGAAGCTAAACACCTACTAAGATCTTGATCACAAATCTGAAACTAATTAAACACAAGATCATTAGTACTATAACTACATGCGTTAATCATCATCAAAACTAGAGTGATGGGCTTTTGGGCCAACAACCTTGATATAATTATTATACTGCTACCAGACATCTGGTACTCCTGTACTCCTGAACTCATGTATCCCCTGTACTCATGTCCTCTGCACTGTAACTCTTGTTAATAGCATGGTCATACCGGCGTCCGACAGAGCATGCCTGGTGTCGGGATGACGAGGATGTATCCCACGATCATTCTAGCGTTCGGCGGATCCTGAATGAAACTAAGTGCCACATGGAGCAAAGTGCCACGCCATACATGTGGTGGGGGCCACCTCTTGAATCTGTGGGGGCCACTTCGAGAATCCATTCCCTACACAAAACAAAGTGCCACATGGAGTAAAGTGCCACACTATACATGTGGTGGGGGCCACCTCTTGAATCTGTGGGGGCCACCTCTTGAATCTGTGGGGCTACCTCCTGAATCTTTCCTCCAAAGGAAATATTCCTCCCTCCTGCCTGTGCCACCTGGTGTTAGCGTGATAAACATTTTCAGTGCATATTAACACACACATACCTGTATAATAATAACGCAAGGAGCATATGTTATTTGGTCTCTCCACTATTTGAATAATGGTACCCGCATATCAGAGTTCGGATGAGTTCTACTGAAAGTGCGGGCTCCAGTGTGAACTGTCAGTGTTGTGGGACGCCGATGGAAAAGGGACAAGAATAACAAATGATACTGATTATTATTGGATAACTTAAATGCAACATACTAGTTTACTCATGCATGTGACTTGCCTTGTTATTATGATTTAACAATTCATATTGTATGACTTGAGCTGGACATTCTGTTTTATTATACATAATTCTAGATTATTACGGGATTTCCTGATCTCTTGTTTACTGACTTATACCGGCATTACATGTTTATGTGTACTATGCTCTCCATATCGTTTTCTATGCATGTTTTTCGATTCAGACTTATCGATATACATGTATTTACTTGATTTTAGATTTACTGTCGTTCCTTTAATTTTCTTTATGTTACTTGTCATTTCTTATACCTGTATACCTGAACCACATCACTTGATCATGTACACGTGTGACTGCCTGAGCTTGCCAACTGGCTTTATCATATGTATTCGCCGGGTTGCTTTCTGACAACCCTGAATCCTCATGTCCAGATCCTGGAGTCTGGACTGTGACGACCTTGCTGTAGTTAATCACAGTGCACAGAAGAAGCGTGGATTAACGGTTGCCTGTTCGAATCCTCCCCCTTCCAGCCTCCCCTTGATCGTCTCGTGAGATTCTCATCTTACTACTCGTGAGTACTTTCCCGTATTTCATATTGTACATCCTGCTTTTGCGCTTCTTGGTGATCTTATATTCTTGAGATATTATATCATGCTTTGTGATAACTGTGTACTTATGTCATTATTGCTGGAATGTATATTACCATTGTGCTTCCGTACTCTGATTCTTACCTCCACTGATGCTTAGCGTATATACGTGAGGGTATTTCTGCTCTGCGTATATACGTTGCAGTAGCGTCTCCATATCCGTGGGATCGGGGCATTACACATGTTGCGATCCTAACATGGGTCAAATTTTTCACTACAAATGCCCCCTCCGCTTCCGCACTTGTTAGAGTTCATAGAGGAGAAGTGAGGGAGTAGAGTATGTAGGAAGGCTTCTTTTGTCTCTATCTTCACATATAATCAGGAGATCATTCGGTATGTCTCTTTGTTCACTATGGATCCGTGAAATTGATGTGAGGTGACGCTTTTGGCTGCCAGTTGTCATCAATTCATATCAGGCGTTGATTCAAATTCTGGTGTCATTATGAGCGCCGATTTAATTTTCAGCGTCATAATGGTTTAGTGGCGATGGTTAGTTTCTCGCTTCTTCAATTAGTCTATCTTCTTGGTTCGTGGGCTGACTTTTCAGGAGTTTGCATGTTTTCAAGGCTCGTATTGATGGCAATGAACTTACTCATCCATCTATAAAATGAATGAGGTCAGGGGCAAAAGGGGATCATATCTAATTTCTCTAAGCTTCTTTAACATCTACCAAAGTCCTGACTTCGTTGCAGCTTCTTTTCAGGCGATCCACAATGCTTCCTTCATTCCTCTCCACCGCATAGAGGAAAGAAAAGGAGTGGGGATAGTAGGAGATAATGAGCAGGCTCTTGCTCTTCGGGAGTTTACTTGATGCATAGCATTAGTAGTCGTGAAGGACCATTTATGGTGCATAGTTATCGTGATAAGGTGCCGCCATCGAGGGTAACAGTAGGATTCTTGCTTCAACTTAATCAGTGATCAGGTTTTCAATTCGCACGATCTTTGGCGGGCAAGCTTTGATCTTGAGGCTTGAGCCTCTTTCTTGATGGCGTGAATGAGGACGAAGGAGAAAAAGCTCATCGACTAGGTGCACCGATGAATCACTTCTCTTTCAGTAGTTTGAAATCTCCCTCAGAACACCTCAGAGGAGATGCAATACCATCACGCTGCTGCCTCACCCTCGAAGGTCTTCCTGATAGTCCATCTCATCCTTCTAGCAAATGTGAGGAGGATGGTGGTGTTGGTTTGGCTGCTTTTGAGCCGTGGGGAGCAGAAAGCAGAAAGTGATCAAGGTTGAAACATTCTCTCTGATCCTTGCCTTGCCTTGCGTAGAATCATGGTCTTCTTTTCACCGATGTCGGATCTTCCAAGGGGTATGACTTCTTTCGATAGATGTTTCCCTGTAGATGTATCCTCAGAATTCAGAGGTGAGGCAGGACTGGTCAGATGGAGGGATTGGAGCATTTGGATTCAGATCTACTATATATATTTTTTCAAAATATAAACATAGAAATGTAAAGAAACATTTTGCATTACACTCATTTGATGTAATATGATATACATAATGAGACATTTTTTGGAATGAAAATGCTTGTTTGGATCTTGCTTAGTTTGCTTTTACCATAGGTTTTTAGAACTGCTGTGATCATGTCTCTCTGGAGCGCTGATCTCTATCTCCAGTATGGTTGATTGGGTATAGAGTGTCTTGTTAAGTTTACTTTGTTGTCTCTAGGTGGGGTTGATCCTATCAGTGGTGTCTACTGAAATCACCTAGAGGGAGATGAATAGGTAATATGCTAATCAATACGAAAATTAAAACTAAGAATACAACAACATAATAAACAAATCAAACTCAACAATCAGGAACTTTGCATTTAAACATTTAATCAAAAATGTATAATTGTTATACAAATATGACATGCTTATAGTTAACCAATCAAAGCATATATAAAGTAGAAAATAAAGATACTTACCGACACTGATAAGGCTAATTCCATTGCTCTAAACTAAAGGTGGTCTTCCCATCTTAACTTGATTGTACACGTACTTGTGCATTTTTTTTATTACATTTCTACATTTATTTAGTAATAAATCTACGTTTAACTTGTCCTAATTGTCTTGATTATATATATAACTGGAAGGAGAGGAGATCATCATGAATCTAATCCAACTAATTTGGATTATGAGGTATTTTTTATCTCAAAAGAAGATTAGAACAAATAAATTGAAGATCGCAACATCAAACGGAGAAACTGACTGAGGATAAAAGCGTATTAGAGATCAATGGATCAGCGCCCCTCGGATCTGGCCCAGTGGCCAGATTAGGGCTGCGGATCTGCGACTTGATTTGTGATATTGGGGGAGCGTTTACTCGCCTTATCTTCAGACGCTCTCTCCCATCTCCTTTTCGGCTATAAATACTGCATTTTTCGGAGCAGAAAGAATGAAATTAAAATTAAGTTTTGCTTTATTCTAGGCTAGGATTTTTGTTAGCTAGTTTCAAGTATTTATAATTTCTATTTTTAGTTTTCATTCTTGTTTAGTCCAGTGACAAGTGAGAGAGAGAAAGAGTGTTATAATCGAATTTTGAACTGACATCAATGAAGATCAATGGACTTTTTTCCACTTCATTTTTGCCGGTATGTCTATATTATTGCCTTTTCTTTCTTTAAGTTGATTATGAGTAGCTAATTCGATTTTCTGGGCTCACTATTTTCCCTCTTCTATAAGTACTCTTCTTGACCGATTTCTGTGATAAGGAACCCAATGAAATTATATGAATACCAAAATTAAGGCTTGCATATTTGTAAGTGTTCTTGAAGGCACATGAGGATGAGTTTGGATTAATTTTAATCTTCACTTTTGAAAATGATTCTTAAACTAGTTTTTATTTCATGTTTGAGAAAATCTTGATGATTTAACATTCTATTTAAGAACGATTTTAGACAGAAGTAAACTTTTCTAAAATTCATCTTATTTGTTTTGCTTGAACGAATCAAAAAATCAAGTTTTAACTTTGGCCTATAATGTAGGTGAGGCATCAACACTTTCAAGAGAAAAACACATAGTTGAGTAGTAGAATAGTGAGACCGGATTCTCTTTATAAAAAATACCAACTCTCTCTTTTAAAACAAACCAACACTTAATCTCACCATCTTCTTTATATTTTCTTCTAAAAAAATAGAACATAAACTTGTTTTCGAAACAAAATCACTGAAAAGCTTTCATCACATCTCTCCCCGTGGACATGACCCATTTAGCCCTAGGCTACACGGTAATCTTTACTCCCATCATCACACGATTTCTGCTTTCTTTTCTTACACTTGAATTGGTGTTTGGAATTGCTCGGTTTATCCGAACAAATTTTGGTGCCGTTGTCAGGAAGGGAACGATGTTTTAGGAGATTAAACAATTTCATTATCTGTTTCAGGATTCAAGAGAAGAACAGAAAAAATGTGCATTGCAGAAGATAGATTACTTCTCTGTGCCTCTATTATAGAAAGTAGAGCACAAGAGCCCCCCCAAATTTTTGGGACTACTCACAAATCTTTGTTGCAGGACATATTACATTGCAAAACAAATATTCTGCTGTGTTTAAATTTTCTTATTTGAATATCACTTAATCCTATTTTAAATCCAATATTAATCGGCTGTTGAAATTACTTAAAAAATGTTTAGATCTGCATTCTAGACATTTGTCTAATTATATTTCATTTCAATTACTATTGAAAAAAGCTGGAGAAAAGGTAAGTTTGCATTAGCATCTAGCTTAGAAAACATTCTTGGGTGATTTACTTGCTTTTTGAGTGTTACTTTTGCTATATTCTTACACACTTGCACAAAAAATGTCTTAAGGTCAAACCAAATACAAGATAAGGTGGGGGAGTCATTACCCTTTTTTGGTCCACAAACCATCTCCACGCACTTACAACCTAAGCCTATTTTAAAATCTGATAGACGTTAGCCCTAGGGACATCTCAGACTTACTAGGAGATTGACTTAAGAAAAAAGTTGTTAGAGTTTGACTCTAATCAAATCAGTGTCAAGGTAGGGGATTAGAGGTGAAAACTCGAAGAACAGTGGTTTCGTATAATTAGGCCCGTTGTTCTAAGCACCGATACCTCCCCTTGATCTTTCCACCTACGTGGCCAATTAATTTGTATCAGATTGCTGCAATATATCTCTCATAGACAGTCTGAAAATATACTTAGAGGGGGGTAAATAGGTGTATGGCTAATATAAAGACAAATGATGCGGAATTAAAAACTAATTGCAAGACACTAATGTTGACACTTTAAAAAGACAAGATTCTTACTAGCCTGAACAATGTCTAAACTTGTTGACATTTACAAAAGACAAGTGACAGATAAGCTGACGACCAGTTCTGTACTCATCTCCGAGGGGATAGCCTCGCCTGAGAGGCTAAGTTTGCCCAACTTCGCCATGAAGCCGTTCAAAGCTCTATCAGTGAGCCAACTTATAGCTTCGCCTGAAGTGCTCAGTTAACTCCGCAGAGAGTTACCTTCGCTCGAAGCCACACGCGACCGTGCAGAAGGATGGTCGGTAGCTTCGTCACAGATGTTTATCCAGCTCCGCTGAAGAGCTTTCTTCTGACTTCGCTAGATGCTTCTTCCAGCTCCGCTGCGGGTCCGTTATGGTCAACCTTTGACCAACCTAATCTCCAGATGAGATCAAATCTTCAAGATCAAGATCAAATCCAATTGAGATCAAATTTGATAGTTGTTTACCATAATCGCTTGACTCTCCTAGAACAAGTAAGAAGATCAGGGGAGATCTTTCAATTATTTGAAAAGAATCAAAACAGATCAGGAGATCAACACTACCTGCTATTCCTAACTTCGCAGAAGCTGATTCTAGCCTCGCAGCAAGGCTACTTTCTAGATTTAAACAGATTGACTCAATCTGTTTTCAGACTTTCAAGGGACGATTATACCCCTGCTCTCCCTATAAATAGCCCACCAGAGCACGAGAGGGGGAGAGAGAGAGAGCACAGGCAAAAAGACGCAGAGAGAGATGGCTAAACAGAGATCTATTCTCTTGCTTCTAAGAATTCAGAGAGTTCAGAGAACTGCTTCTCTAATCAGGGTGCTGATACCCTAAGATTTTCCTCTCAAGGAATCTCCGGAACCAGGCGAGAAGGAATTCCCAAGTGAAGGCAGTTTGAGAAGTAACAAGAGGGTTCTACTAACCTTCTGTTCTCTGATTCCCCGAACCAAGCGAGAAGGGAATCCCATCAATCGCATTGTCAAAGGGACAAAGTGGTCGCGCGCTGATCAAACTCCTATCGGCACACTTCTTTAGAATCTCAGAGGGGATCTACTTGTAATCTTTTATGTTACTTGTAATTTAGCTCCTCGACACTTTTTTGTAAGTTTTTCCCTTTGCAAAATCAATGGAAAACAAGATGGCGACTCCGCTGGGGACTGATTTCTCCACTGTTAAGAATCAAGTGAAGCAATGCGACGAATAGACCTTCGGGTCTATCTCTGAATTCAAGGAAGTCGGTGTGGCTAGAGCCCCTCTGGCTAAATTTTCGAAGCAAGTCTCTATGGAGACAGATGAGGCCCTCTGCGAGCCTACCGCGGTCCCCTGGCGCAACAAGGAAGCAGGCCCGCAATACAAAGATTAGAATCTTCAAACTGTCACCTTCGAAAACCTAGTCGTTCACTTCGACCAAGGAAAATTCGAAGAACTCCTCTCTGGGGGTGGTCCAATGGTCCATGCACGGAAGCATAGAAAGGTCTCCATGGCCAAGGTTTCGGAAGAGAAATCGAAAGCAGAATCCTTCCAACACCTCCCAGCCTCGCGTGTGGCTAGTCAGGTTCCCTACGAACCTAAGTCTCCTCTTTCAAAGCAGATATGGAGGCCAAAGCAGAAGGCTCTGTATGAAGCCTCAGGCGTAACTACGCCACAAATTCATCTCTCTCACGAAGAAAAAGGCAAGAACCCTGCCTGTTCCGACGAGACTGCTAGCCTCGAAGTTACAATGGCGATCACGCCTTCGCCTAAGTCAGGAGCAGTAACTCCTCGTACCAGCCTCGTTCTCATGAGCGAAGCTACTGTACCTCAGGGTACGCATGACGTTCACAGCCGCGAAGCTGGAACCAAAGCACCACAGCGTGCTTCGTTCCCCAGTTCCTCAAGTACTAAGCTCGCTCTTTGCAGCAAAGCTAAGGGATTGCCCTGAAGCACTGATAGTGATGTTTATGCAGCTTCAGCGCCCAAGGGCATTTCCAAAGGTTTTAGCCGCAAAGTTAGAGCCAAAGCACTATCCAAGCCTAATCACCTTCGCAGCAACATATTGGATAAAGCACCACAGCATGCTTCGCTCCCCAGTTCATCAGGCGCTAAGCTCGCACTTTGTAGCGGAGCTAAGGGATCGTCCCTAAGTGTTGACAGCGGTGCTTATGCAGCTTCAACACCCAAGGACATTCCCAAGGTTCTTAGCTGCGAAGTTAGAGCTAAAGCACTATTTAGTGCTAATTACCTCTGCAGTGATAAAAAGAACAGGACGTCATCCTATGCGCAATCCAACAGAACCTCTGCGCTGGATCGTTTAGGCCCAACTGGGTCTGACTTACGGGAATTATTGACAAGCAAACGGAAGTCAGAGTCTTTTCAAACTTCTCCCTTCTATTATCAACGAGTGGGATGTCAGTTGGTGACAGTCCACTCAGTCATTGCCGGTTAGGAACAATCCTCGCCACTCCTCCAGACCGACGATCAGTTTTTGATCGACTGTCGGTGCAAGCTCCGGTGAAACATCGCAAAAGGAGCGTATCGCGAGATCTACCCTCTGCATCCGTTAACATGATCAGAAGAGGACGAGAGCTGCATAGGGGCAGACGAGCGTCCCACGACACTCCCTTCAGTTCCCCAGATCCGGATTATAGCCCAGGCTTGGGCGAAGTCTTGGTACATGAAGGTGTCTTCCAAAACACCAGATCTAGGGTTGCAATACCCTATAGTTATGAACTGCCATCTTCCTCAACTGTAGTAACCTCACCAGAACCAATGAAAGGATTAGTCCAATGGTCTGATAAAGAGGACGAAGACAGTGGGTATGCCTCTTCGGCGATAGTCAGCTCAGTGCGAACAGACAGAGTACAGTGAATATTGCTGATAACGGTAATGATGACTTTCGTCGACGCTTGGAAACTCAGGAGCAAACTTCTAAAACCCAGAAAGAAGCTTTGGACAACATTCAACAGATGCTCACTCAACTCCTCAATAACTGGAATAATAATGATACCGGGAGTAACCATGATGAGGAAGAACATTTTAACAATGAACAGTCAAGGACGGAGAAGTCGAAGGAGGGTTCTTCTTTGGACGCTGAAGTCCTTAAAGGCATCCAAGCTCAAATCGCATCCCTAGCTCAGAGGATGAATTAAAGAAAGTAGGGGCAGTCCGTCCTTACCCACTGGAGTGGGATTCAGTACCATACCCACCAAAGTTAAAACCACCAACGTTACATACGTACGATGGTAAGAGCTCGCCAAACCAGTACATCTACTATTTTCGGTCTCAGACCGGTAATGTTATAGACAATGATGCTATCATGGCTAGGCTGTTCATTGGCACCTTAAAGAGGGTAGCATTTGACTGGTTTTGAAGTCTCCTTCAGGGCTCTGTCAATTCTTGGATCGACCTGGAAACCCGATTCCTTTCTCGTTTCTATGAGGACGATACCAGGTAACCATGGACAAACTCCTCTCTACCGTACAGAAGAAGGGCGAATCTGTCCGTAACTACATTGAGCGGTTAAGAAACTTGTCTTTGATGTGCCCAGTAGGGATGCCATTACCCATGCTCTTACAGACGTGCAGGCACAACTTCTTAGACCAAATAGAGGTTCGCATGGGGCTGTCAAAGCCCATACCTGGAAAGAACTGGTCGAGCAAACTGAGATAGCCGAAAAGTCGGCTAAAAAGTTTGAACCATCCACCCCTAAAGGAAATGGGTATGAATAATAAAGGACGTGGCGATATGGCACAATCTTCTCAAGCCAAAGGAAAAGAGACTATGTCGTAGAATTGTCAGGGGATGTTCAGTCGAAAGTCAAGAAGAGCGGCTTCAATAATCAGGAGTCTAAGTTTCATCCGAAACAATACTCCTTCAAATACGATCAGGTGGTCACAATATTCCATTTACTCCACAAAGGGAATAAATTGAAGCTACCGGATGCTCGACGTCCCAATGAAATAGGACGCACGAATGATCCCAAATACTATCTCTTTCACAGGATGATTCACCATCCTACCGACAAGTGCTTTGTCCTCAAGGACAGAATTCAAGCTCTAGTCGACGCCGGAGTCCTGATACTGAAGTCAGAGCAAAAGAAAGTCACTGCAAATATGGTGGCCCTCGAGTTCGACAAAACCCCAAAGGTCACAGTTTCTGACGGGACTTATCCAATCCCTGTACCACGGTTGGAAGTCAAACATCCGACAGCTAAAACTTAAGATAATAGGGGTCTGGTTCCTTAACATTGGAGATAGGGAAAATCATGTGGATACACCCAGACCTTGTCCGAGACGAACAATGGGATTCAAAGAAGTCCAAGTCGAAGGGCAAATCTTGCAATGTCATCTCCATCCTGCCAGACGATGACAATCTTACATCAGCTTCTCTCAGCAATTCTGAAGGGGAAAAGCACGCTTGCACGACGCATGCTGATGTACCTCAGCCAACAGGTACTCGATCTAGAAAATCGTACTTAAAACAGTATGAGAAAGCTACTGACGAGACACAATAACAGACTGTTGGCCCAAAGGCCCATCACTCTAGTTTTGATGATGATCAACTCATGTAGTTATGTTTACTAATGATCTTGTGTTTAATTAGTGACAGATTTGTTATCAAGATCTTAGTAGGTGTGGAGCTTCAACAAAGGATTTAAAGTCAAGTTTTGGAGCTTACACCAGTTTGATTCACGAGCCTATGCATAAAGATCACATCAAGTACTCAAGAGGAGTCGAGCTCGTTGGATTGCATTTGGACCAAGTCAAGATGATGAGAAGACTTCAAGGGAAGACTTCAAGATCAAAACTTGTGTCTAGGTATAAGATTTAGTTTTAGAAGATTTTGTTTTAGTTAAAATGTAAAGGATAGAGTAGTTGGTGGATTGCTCAAGTATTACATACACACACACTCTTGATAGTTTTGTTTTTACAAAAGATTTTCATTTTGGAAAATACATGTTTGGATTTTGGTTTTCATGTTTACATATCTTTTAACCAAAATCATGTTTAGAACTTAATGTCAAAAACATAGATATTTCATCTTGATTGTGCAGTGGATCATATCCATACACACTATGCTTTAAAAGTATATCTTGTTTTTGTATTTGATGAAGATTTGGAAAAACATGTTTGGAAAAATATTGTTTTGGAAAAATAGTTTTTATCATGAGCCAAATATTTCCATATTACAAAAATAGTCCAATCCTTTATAACATGCCTTGATTTTGTGCAAGCATGTTTGTTTTTCAAAGTATATTGGTAAAACTATTTTTGTAGATTTTTAAGTATTTTATGGGATTTTATTTGAGCCAAAAAGACAAACTTTTTGATCCCAGAAAAATTGTTTCAGGATTCAGATAGTCGACTTACTACCTTTATAGTCGACTAACACTGAAGTTGGCCGACCGGACCGGTCGACCGACGTGCACAGCGTGCACGCCTTATCCTGGCAGTTGGCCGGTCGACTCGGTCGGTCGACCGAAACTGAGAGCAGTGCTCTCTGTTCTTTTGGGTCGACCGGGCGGTCGACCGGCAGGCTCCAACGGTCGGATTTTTGACCGTTGGCGGTCGACCAGCGGGTCGACCGGCAGGCCTGACAGACCCCAATGGCTAGTTTTTCCTAACCTATAAATTTGGGGGTTTGGTCATTGTTTTTGAAGAAGATTTTAGGAGAGCTTTGGGCCAGTTTTTCTTATCTGTTTAAAAGAGTTTTTCTCTACAAATTTAGAGCCAATACTTTCAATTAAAAGGAGAGTTTATCAAGAGTGTTTTAAAGTGAATTCTTTGAGTTTTCCTCCACCATTCTCATCCTAGTTTTTCTCACACAAACACTTGAGCTATCCATTGCTATTCATCTTATAGGAGTGTTATAGTGAGAGCTTTTATTGGTGATCAAAGTGTTTAGATCACCAAGAGATCATTTCTTGTACTTTGAGGAGGCGGACGTGTGTGTCCGCGTTGTTTCGAGTTTGGGTGCGAACTTCGCGTTTTGAGGTGCGGCCTCGGCAAGCTTGTGGGGCTTGCGTGTGTACGGGACTAGGGAGTCCGAGGGCTTGTAGGTGTTGCGGCACCGAGGAGAGATCCATTGGGATCTTGCATAGTGGAAATCCTTCGTGTGTCGAAGGCGGGGATGTAGAGCAAGTGTGCTCGAACCTCGAAACAAACCCTTTGTGTTTGCGATTGCTCTCTCTCTCTCTCTCTCTCTCTCTCTCTCTCTCTTTGTCTCTTATTATATCTTGCATGCTTACTTTGTGCTTATCTTTACATGCTTGATATTCATATTGTGTGCATAATTGATATACTTGCTTGGGATTGTTGCTAACACTTGTATTCAACCAAGAGAGCCAACGCGGCACCTCAACCCATTCAAGGGGAATCTAGAGGAGTTAGTCCAGAGCCCTTCACGGGGAATTCGGCTACACTCTTGTGTTACACATAGTGTTTAGCGTAAAAAGATTAATTTGGTCATAATTGTTTTTAGCTTCCGCATTATTTGGCATTAAGTGACCATTAGATTAGCCTTCACCTATTCACCCCCCTCTAGGTGAACCTTCAATTGGTATCAGAGCTTGGTACTCTGATTTGGGTCTAACAACCTTGAGTTAAAGATCTTCATTTTTAGGCTAATCACATTATTTGTACACACACCATGGACTTCATGTCACCACCCATGTTTGACATTCTTAACATCCATATATGGAAGGTGAAGATGTCCTTGTACCTCAAAGCCTTAGGTTATCATGTTTATCTTGCCATCACTAATAATGATTATTGTTTATATGGTAAGAATATTGAGGCTAATGCAAAAGTCCTACATGCTTTAAAGTCAACCCTAGATGATGTTTATTTATCTAGAGTTTCTAACTTTGATTCGGCTTTTGTAGTATGGAATACCCTCACCTCCCTCGGCGAAAAGAATCTATATTATGCGGGGAGCGATTCGGACGTTGGAAACAACACCTCCAACTTGTGCTACATGGTCTAAGGGGATAACCCCCTTGAGGTAACTACCAAATCTGAGGATGAGGACATGTCATATGATGAGCTTACCACTTTTTGTCAACTCCTACTTGAGAAATATGACATGATTAAAAAGGAAAATAAAAATTTGAAAAAGAAATTTGAGTGCATGCATATAGAACATGATTCATTTAGAAATAATATTGCATGTTTAGAAAAAGAAAATGAAATTTTGAAAAATGAGAATGTTTCCCTCATGTCTAAATTGAATGATCTTTGTGAAGAAACACAAGTTTGAAAAATGAAATTATTTTGGTGGGAAAACAAAAGGAAATTATTTTGCAAGAAAATAACTCTTTAAAAAGAAAATTTGTTGAAAAAGAAAAAGAAAATGTTTTTCAAAAGAAAAAGAAAAATGATTCTATATCTCACCATGCTTTACATGCCACCTCTAGTGAGATTAATGTTTTGAAAAACAAGATGAATAATTTGAGCTCTACCTTGAGCTCTTGTGCATTCAATCATTCTAGGTTGGAATCATTGTTTCAAAAGAAACAAGTTCCCCATTTTCATGCACATCATAATCATGCATTTGCTTATGTTGCACAACATGATCACACTCCTACACATAAGCATCCTAAGGTGTACACATGTACACATTGTGGCCGCAAAGGCCATTTAGCAAAATTTTGTTATGATAGGTTAAATCATTTTAATTTTGCTAATATAAATTTTTGGGTTCCTTACAAGACTAACCCTAAAGGACCCAAGAAAATATGGGTACCAAAGTCCCCACCTTTTGTATTTGATGTAGGTGAGGGCTCTCACATGACGTGAGAGATTTGGTGCCTTGGTGTGGTTACACGTGGACTAGATGGATATATTTTTGATGCACCGCTATCAAGGAGGTTTTGGTGGGAAAGACCACCATGCTTGGAGCTTTAGAGTTGGTAACAATCTCTAAACTCCTACTTTTTATGTTCATGCTTATTCATTCATGATATTTTTAGCATGATCATGTTTTATTTGTTTTATGTGCTTCATGTGGTAAAAACATGCTTAGATGTAGTTTTTATCAAAACTTGTATTATACATGTACAAATAGTGAGAACAAATTGATTCATATATATTTGCACTTCATGCTCATTTGTACCCACTATATGCACATGTATAGGCTAGTTTTGATGATTTCCACATTTACACTTGTTTTGCCTATTTTCATGTTTTACTTCATGTATATGCAATTTTTAATTCAAATCTAATAAATATACATGTATACCCGTGAGTCTCTTGCCTTCATGCAAATACATTTGATAGACTCTTTTATGTTTGGGATATGTATGTGTTTTGTTAGTTTTGGATAAATCATACATATACCATGAAGATTAGTGTTTTAATGAAAAATGATTTTTTTTTATTAAAAATGTGACTTATGATCTTTTTGAGCTTCAATGTTTTCGTGAAAATGCTATTTACATGACTTTTGTACACTCACCCTTTATTTATTTTGTCATGACTTTGATTCATGAACATATTTTTTTTGAGCTTCATAGATCGAGTGTCAATTCTTGTGTTTCGTATAATTCATGAAAAACATATGCTTTGATTTCATGTTTTTGAAAGATCTTTAACTAGTTTCTCAAAAATTATTTTAACTAGTTAATTGTTCTTCACTTGGTAGTGATTTTCATGCTAAAATATTTTCAAATCTATTTTTGAAAACCCCTACCATCGATGGGAGGTTGGATGGGAGATCATGTTCATGAATGCCTTAAAATGAAAATCATTTAAAAACTTGAACCATGATTGGGTGGTAGTTATATGAGATATACACTTGATCTTATTGTTATTTCAATTGGTATCATTGGATTCTTTCAATTGGTATCTAAATTGATAATTTTTGTATATACTCATATTTTGTTTTCTTATATATGTATGTATCAATTTCAATGGGTATACTCATTTCATACATATATATGATTTTCATGTGCTTAACTTACAATTGGTTCACATTTTTAAAAGCACAAAGTTTATGATGAAAAATAAAATTTTTTTTGATCATTATGTTTACTATTGGTATCAATATGTTTCAACTTCATATTTGTTAAATTTCAATTGGTATCAATATGATTTACAATAATGATTATTTTCAATTTGGTGTCTTAAAATTTGTTTGTTTTACAAAAGCTCTGATACCTTTAAAAAATTTTGTTTAAGAAAAATTAAAATTTTTTTTTTTGATTGGTATTGCCTATATGCAAGGAGAGCTTAATATCTCTTCTACATATAGATTCATGTCGAGTGTATTATGTATTGAAGAGCTTGACAATCTCTTCTTTATGTGGTACCCGTGTGTAGGGGGAGCTTCACATCTCCTCTTATGCATTACATAATATGTATTATGTGAATTGGGGCTTGTCATCTCTTCTCCATGTAATGCATATGTGTAGGGAAGCTAACTTAACGTCTTCTTCTTCATAAATGTATATCGCATATAACCTTTTATTGATATGTTTGATTTGACCCCTTATTGATCTCTTTGTTTATGACAAAAAGAGGGAGAAAGATTTGATGATTTTGTTTTTACCTTAAACCCTTTGTTGATGATTGACAAAAAGGGGGAGAGGTATTTGCTATATATGCATGTTTTTATTAAAGGATTTATGTTTATGCATATATGTTTTGTTTTGCAAATAGGAGAAAAAGATTTTGTGATTTTGTTTTATGCTTGATTAGCATGTTTACTCCTACATTTGCATACATGTTTATGTGCCTCATTGCATATTTATTTTATTTATTTGAGATGCATGAGTTAAGGGGGAGCTTCCTTGAAGCTTTACTTTAATCCATGCATATATAACTTCATGAGTTTTGTCATCATCAAAAAGGGGGAGATTGTTGGCCCAAAGGCCCATCACTCTAGTTTTGATGATGATCAACTCATGTAGTTATGTTTACTAATGATCTTGTGTTTAATTAGTGACAGATTTGTTATCAAGATCTTAGTAGGTGTGGAGCTTCAACAAAGGATTTAAAGTCAAGTTTTGGAGCTTACACCGGTTTGATTCATGAGCCTATGCATAAAGATCACATCAAGTACTCAAGAGGAGTCGAGCTCGTTGGATTGCATTTGGACCAAGTCAAGATGATGAGAAGACTTCAAGGGAAGACTTCAAAATCAAGACTTGTGTCTAGGTATAAGATTTAGTTTTAGAAGATTTTGTTTTAGTTAAAATGTAAAGGATAGAGTAGTTGGTGGATTGCTCAAGTATTACATACACACACACTCTTGATAGTTTTGTTTTTACAAAAGATTTTCATTTTGGAAAATACATGTTTGGATTTTGGTTTTCATGTTTACATATCTTTTAACCAAAATCATGTTTAAAGCTTAATGTCAAAAACATAGATATTTCATCTTGATTGTGTAGTGGATCATATCCATACACACTATGCTTTAAAAGTATATCTTGTTTTTGTATTTGATGAAGATTTGGAAAAACATGTTTTGGAAAAATATTGTTTTAGAAAAACAGTTTTTATCATGAGCCAAATATTTCCATATTACAAAAATAGTCCAATCCTTTATAACATGCCTTGATTTTGTGCAAGCATGTTTTTTTTTCAAAGTATATTGGTAAAACTATTTTTGTAGATTTTTAAGTATTTTATGGGATTTTATTTGAGCCAAAAAGACAAACTTTTTGATCCCTGAAAAATTGTTTCAGGCTTCAGATAGTCGACTTACTACCTTTATAGTCGACTAACACTGAAGTCGGCCGACCGGACCGGTCGACCGACGTGCACAGCGTGCACGCCTTGTCCTGGCAGTTGGCCGGTCGACTCGGTCGGTCAACCGGAACTGAGAGCAGTGCTCTCTGTTCTTTTGGGTCGACCGGGCGGTCGACCGGCAGGCTCCAACGGTCGGATTTTTGACCGTTGGCGGTCGACCGGCGGGTCGACCGGCAGGTCTGACAGACCCCAACGGCTAGTTTTTCCTAGCCTATAAATTTGGGGGTTTGGTCATTGTTTTTGAAGAAGATTTTAGGAGAGTTTTGGGCCATTTTTCTTATCTGTTTAAAAGAGTTTTTCTCCACAAAATTTAGAGCCAATACTTCCAATTAAAAGGAGAGTTTATCAAGAGTGTTTTAAAGTGAATTCTTTAAGTTTTCCTCCACCATTCTCATCCTAGTTTTTCTCACACAAACACTTGAGCTATCCATTGCTATTCATCTTATAGGAATGTTGTAGTGAGAGCTTTTATTGGTGATCAAAGTGTTTAGATCACCAAGAGATCATTTCTTGTACTTTGAGGCGGCGGACGTGTGTGTCCGCGTTGTTTCGAGTTCGGGTGCGAACTCCGCGTTTTGAGGTGCGGCCTCGGCAAGCTTGTGGGGCTTGCGTGTGTACGGGACTAGGGAGTCCGAGGGCTTGTAGGTGTTGCGGCACCGAGGAGAGATCCATTGGGATCTTGCATAGTGGAAATCCTTCGTGTGTTGAAGGCGGGGATGTAGAGCAAGTGTGCTCGAACCTCGAAACAAACCCTTTGTGTTTGCGATTGCTCTCTCTCTCTCTCTCTCTTATTATATCTTGCATGCTTACTTTGTGCTTATCTTTACATGCTTGATATTCATATTGTGTGCATAATTGATATACTTGCTTGGGATTGTTGCTAACACTTGTATTCAACCAAGAGAGCCAATGCGGCACCTCAACCCATTCAAGGGGAATCTAGAGGAGTTAGTCCAGAGCCCTTCACGGGGAATTCGGCTACACTCTTGTGTTACACATAGTGTTTAGCGTAAAAAGATTAATTTGGTCATAATTATTTTTAGCTTACGCATTATTTGGCATTAAGTGACCATTAGATTAGCCTTCACCTATTCACCCCCCTCTAGGTGAACCTTCACAGACGACGTCAGCACAAATACCAGCACCCACTTCAGTTCCAACGAAGGGAAAGGAGAAGCCAAGGGAAGTCCGGTTCGACCATGCCCTGAAGAAGCCTTCAGGCCCAGGGCTTGTCATGCCCTTTCGTTTTGACATATTGGCCCAGTTGGCTAATATCCCGGCTCGTATTACCATACACGAGCTCCTTCGTCTCTCAAAAGAGACAAGAGAAGCACTCAGAGATGCACTGGCTAATTCAGAAGCATTCCTGACATATATGCCAGAAATCCCTAACGATGACGCTCAGTCTTCTTGCCCTGAATGCCATCATGTACAATCAAAGGTACCTGCTATTACCTTCACAGCGGAAGATATGCTTCTCAAGGATAACAAGCACGATCGACCTTTGTACTACACTAGATACATCAGTTCAACATGCATTGAAAGGGTACAGGTTGATCCGGGTCCGCACTCAGCATCATCCCCAAAAGGCTCATCTACTTTCTCGGTATACCACTATATAGGTTGTCCGCAACCACTACAATAATATACGGTTTTAATGCCAGAAGTAGTCATCCACTTGGGAAAATTTGACTCCGTTGCCGAATTGGGAGCCTGAAGTCAGAAGTGACGTGCTATGTCATTGACGCTGATATGTCATACAACTTGCTACTAGGACAACCGTGGATCCACGCTAACTGGATCGTTCCCTCCACTCTGCACCAGTGCTTCAAATATGTTGAAGATGATGCAACAATACGAACTGTCTTCGCTGAGAAGCAACCATTCAAAGGGGTGAAAAATTACTTTATTGACGCTCTCTTGTATCAAGAGACCGGTGAAACATCGAAAGAATCATTGCCGGACGATGATGATAGTGGCAATGAGGTGGATTCAGAATCTGAAGCAGACATGCCAGCCATTTTGATTGGTGAACCAATTATAGCATGTCTTAATAATCCCCAATGTAACACTCCTTCTGAAAATGAGGGTGAATGGGTAATTAATAATAATATTTCCTTTGATTATCCTATGAGTATTGGGTTGTTTGAATCCATTACAGATAGCTCTCTGCACATGCCTTTACCTAGTGCATCCGGCACACCCATGCAATCTGTAGAAGGGGCCTTTTTAGTAATCCCTCCATCCAAAAAGGTCAGTTACCCATAATATTCGGTAAAGCCTAACCACGAGGGTCCACAGCCATAGATTCAAGTTCAGACTCAGATACCCCACAATTTTCCACTATGCGCGACCAGCGCACCATATGATGAAGAAAATGGGGTACAACCTAAAACATGGAGAAGGCCTGAATTTTGAAAAAGGAAGGCGTAGTTTGCTGCGTAACTTTGTGCCAAAAGGGAAACCTGCAAATTACTATGATAACACACGCAGGGGGTTGGGATACATTACACCCACACCACCAGCAACGGTTCAATTCAGGGATGGCGAACCGATTCCATCACATTCTACCTCCGAGTGGGACTCAGATGTCAGTGTGGGAATGATGTTCGAGAATCTCACCGTTAATATGACTTCAAGCAGTCAATTGGAGCCAGCGGAAGCTACTGATGAGGAACCATGGGTTCAACAATTGGATCTCAAATGGGAAAAGCGATTCGAACTGCGCGAACCACCTACTGAAGACAAGGTGATGCAGGTCAACTTGGGTAGTCAAGATCACCCTAAACCCATCTTTATAAGTGAGAGCTTATCACTTATGGAAAAAGAAGAATTAATAATACTCATAAAGGAGTATATAGACGTCTTCGCATGGAACTACGAAGACATGCCCAGACTTGATCCACAAGTAGCCATGCATTGTTTAAATATCAAACCTGACGCTAAGCCAGTCAAGCAGCAACAACGTCGGTTTCGCCCGAACATTATGGAGGCTATTGAAGTCGAAGTTCATAAGCTCATTGCATGTGGCTTCATACGGGAGGAATAGCATCCAGATTGGGTTGCTAATATCGTTCCCGTCCTCAAGAAGAATGGGAAAATACAGATCTGCATCGACTACCGTGATCTCAATACAGCTTGTCCTAAAGACGAATTCCCACTGCCCATCACCGATGTCATGATTGACAATACCTGTGGATTCGAAAGAATGTCTTTCATGGACGGCTTTTCAGGGTACAATCAGATTAAGATGTATCCTGACGACGAGAAGCATACTTCGTTCCGAACACCCTTGGGGGTATACTGTTACACTGTGATGCCCTTCGGGCTAAAGAACGCTGGAGCAACCTATCAGCGGGCAATGAATACAATATTCCGCGATCATCTCCGAAAAACGGTAGAATGCTATGTCGGCGACATTGCTGTCAAAAGCCGCAATAAGAATGACCATCTTTGTGACTTGAGAACGATGCTCGACATAATGCGGGCTCATCAACTGAAGATGAATCTGACAAAATCCTTCTTGGGAGTTTCGAGTGGCAAGTTCCTTGGGTTTATTGTTACATCAAAAGGAATTCATCTTGACCCGGACAAAGTCAAAGCCATTCAAGACATTCATCCACCTAGGAATCTCAAAGAGCTTAGAGGCTTGTAAGGTAGACTGGCTTATATTAGAAGATTCATCGCAAATCTCTTAGGCCGCTGTCAACCGTTCACCCGACTCATGAAAAAAGGTGCTTCCTTTGTATAGGATCAAGCTTGTCAGGAAGCTTATGAGGATATCAAGAGATATCTCACAAAACCTCCAGTCTTAGTGGCTCCCACATCAGGGAAGCCATTCTTGTTTTATGTGAAAGCTATGGACCATTCTCTTGGTGCCCTGCTTGCTCAAAAAGATGAAAATGATCACGAACAGACCATTTATTATCTGAGCAGGACTTTGATAGGGGCAGAATCTCGCTATAATCCTATTGATAAGGAGTGCTTAGCTCTTGTCTTTGCCGTTCAGAAGACACGAAATTATTTGGTCGGCCAAACCATACATGTCATCTCCAGAGTGAATCCTTTGCGTCTTCTCATGACGAAGCCAGGATCATTGAATTCAAGATTAGCTAAATGGGCGCTTCTTTGGTTTCAATACGACATGATCTTTATCCCTCAAAAGGCGGTTAAAGGCCAGGACCTTGCAGAGTTCTTGGCTGCTCATCCGATTCTGAAAAACTCAAAATTTCATGAAGATATTCCAGATGAAGTCTTCGAGTCCAATGTAACTTCAGAAGATGAAGTTTGGCAGATGTTCTTCGATGGAGCATCGCGAATAGGACCTAAAAGCAGGATCATTGCCGGCGTGGGGGTTGTGTTTATCTCTCCAAAGAATCATGTCCTTCCTAGAGCATTTTCTCTGACGGAGTCATGCTCCAACAATGTAGCAGAATATAATGCTCTACTCATTGGTCTTCAGCTCGCCCACGAAATGGGGGTACGCTACCTTGAAGCTTACGGCGATTCAAAATTGATTATCAATCAGGTTAAAGGCGAATATGAGGTTCGTCACGAGGATTTGGTGCCTTATTATCACACGGTCATCGAATTGGCTAATCTGTTTGATGGCTTTTACATCGGGCACGTATCTCGATCTCAGAATACTAAGGCGGGCTAATCTGTTTGATGGCTTTTACATCGGGCACGTATCTCGATCTCAGAAACTAAGGCGGATGCTCTTGCTGCATTAGCAGCAACGCTAGCCTTGCCGGTCGACACCGAGTATCACCTTACAGTGGCGACTCGACACCTTGTCTGCTCTAAACATATGTTAAGAACTAGAGAGGTCTATAATATCTCGACGGATCTTGAGCCGAGAGATTGGCTATTTCCTTTCATCGACTATGCTCTACATGGTCTGCTGTCGGACAATCCTAAAGAAGCGGCAACTATCCGGCGAAGGTCACTCCGTTTCTACTATGATCCAACTCTGAAGACACTTTACTGTCGTTCATACGACGACATCCTTCTCCGTTGCCTTTCTAATTCAGAGGCACAGGAAGTGCTTAAAGAAGCACACGACGGCATATGCGGAGCACATCAGCCAGGTCCAAAACTTAAAGACAGATTGCATAGGCTTGGATATTATTGCCCAACCATGATAGCCGATGCCATCTAATATGCACGAAGGTGTAAACCATGCCAAATTCATGCGGACTTTATACACCAGCCTCCAGAGTTGCTCCACCCAACTGTTGCTTCTTGGCCATTTGAAGCATGGGGAATCGATGTCATAGGGCCAATCAGCCCCTCTTCAACAAAAGGCCACCGGTTTATCTTAGCAATAACCGATTACTTTTCAAAGTGGGCAGAAGCCATACCACTGGTTGAAGTCAAAACTTCCAACGTGGTTAATTTCATCAAACACCACGTCATTCATCGGTTTGGTGTACCTAGGCAGATCATCCATGATAACGGTCCCCAATTCATAAGCCAGACATTCTATCAATTCTGTGATAAATATCGAATACAGAATGTGGCTTCAGCTGCCTATAATCCTGCCGCTAATGGCTTAACGGAAGCATTCAACAAGATAATCATTAAGTTACTTAAGAAGTTCGTTTCCTCGAATAAGCAAGATTGGAATGAAAAGCTTAATGAATGTCTTTGGGCCTACCGAACCACGGTTCGGACCCGGACAGGCAATACGCCTTTTTCCCTGGTATACGGGTGTGAAGCAGTCATACAGTTGAAAATCTAGATGCCGTCATTACGAGTCGCTCTGATCACTAAGATCACATCAGAGGACAATAATCGGTTGCGTCTTCAAGAGCTCGAAGCCCTCGATGAGAAGCGGTTACAAACTCAGCAGCACATTGAGTTATATCAAGCTCGGATCTCAAAAGCCTTCAATAAGAAGGTCAAACAAAGAGTCTTCTAGAAAGGAGATTTGGTTTTAACCGTCAGACGACTAATGATCATGACGCACAAAATCAAATGCAAATTTCATCCCAAATGGGAGGGACCGTTTGTAATAGAAACAGTCTATTCAAACGGAGCATATCGCCTTATGACTTCAGATGGTGATTTATTCATGATGCCGACAATGGCAAGTTCTTAAAGATGTATTATCCTTGATTAAGGATCCTTCTCATGATCAAGTTAACATTACACCTCTGATCAAGACCTTCAAATCCAAGGTATGCAGAAGGAGCGCCCCTCTCTTCCACCAAATGAGATCATACAACCATAAACCAGTAGGAAGCTGATCAAACACTGGTTGTCTCAAAGAAGAATCAAGGTTACACATGCACTAACCAAATGATCCAACACCATAACGGTTAAGGATAAAGGAAAATGTTGGCCATTAAGCCCAACATAAGTCCTCGATAACTCATCATGCTGAGGGAATAGCATGGCTAGCCCGACTCAAACGATAGTTGGTAAAAGCATATCAAACCCGTTGACAGCTGAGGATTTGCTCAAAATCCTAAGGGAACTGTTCCCATTTGATTTCTTCGCCAAAATCACTTACCAATTCTCATCCATAGAATGGTAAGATCACATATAAAGAATGATCGATCCACTCGAATTACTGCTATGTTCAAACACCTCTAATAGTAAATGAATCTCTCGGTCAAGTTAATACCACATTTTCGACCAAGATTGCTCATACCGCAAATCCATTTCGCTGTTAAGTTAACATTAAACCTATGACAGTGATCTCCTCGATTTTCTCAGTGAGAATGAGACCTTTTAATGCTATGTTTAACACTACACCTCTGGCATCCATTTCGCTGTTAAGTTAACATTAAACCTATGACAGTGATCTCCTCATTTTTCTCAGTGAGAATGAGACCTTTTCATGCTATGTTTAACACTACACCTCTGGCATCCATTTTGCTGTTAAGTTAACATTAAACCTATGACAGTGATCTCCTCATTTTTCTCAGTGAGAATGAGACCTTTTCATGCTATGTTTAACACTACACCTCTGGCATCCATTTCGCTGTTAAGTTAATATTAAACCTATGACAGTGATCTCCTCGTTTTTCACAATGAAAATGAGATCTTTCCATGCTATGTTTAACACTACACCTCTGGCATCCATTTCGCTGTTAAGTTAACATTAAACCTATGACAGTGATCCCCTCGATTTTCGCAATGAAAATGAGATCTTTCCATGCTATGTTTAACACTACACCTCTGGCATATCTTTTTGTCAAGTTAACATTACACCTCTGACAAACTGCTTTTCGAATTCCTACGAAGTTTCTTTTTTTTTCACGTTAACATTACACCTCTGACATATGATCTTTTATGGGATTCACTTCCTAGCTCCCCATCAAGTTTCTGAGTCCCACTCAGTCTTTGGTGGACTTTTCTGGTTATCACGTTAACAATATACCTCTGACAATTTCTTCCAAATCCCATCCATAATTTCGAGCTTGGTGGCTTCTCAATCGGTTACGTCATTGCGACCTCTGAACCGGCAGATAGCCAAGTCTCATCTTTCAGTCCGGCAAGGACTATTTCTTTGTTATTATATGACAAAATTTTGAGCTTTGTAGCTTCTCAATCGGTTATGTCATTGCGACCTCTGAACCGGCAGATAGCCAAGTCTCATCTTTCAGTCCGGCAAGGACTATTTCTTTGTTATTATATGACAAAATTTTGAGTTTGGTGACTTCTCAATCGGTTATGTCATTGCAACCTCTGAACCGGTACATAGCCAAGTCTCACCTTTCAGTCCGGCAAGGACTATTTCTTTATCATCATATGATAAAATTTTGAGCTTGGTGGCTTCTCAATCAGTTACGTCATTGCGACCTCTGAACCGACAGATAGCCAGGTCTCATCTTTTTAGTCCAGTAAGGACTATTTTCTCAAATGTATGACTAACTCTCTCGGCTTATCACTGCTGATTAGATTAGTTATATCATTATTCTGTTTTCTGTTAAGGGCTGCAATACAACTTGAAAGCGAGAATTCAGAAGATAAAACAAGTTGGACATGCAACGGGAGAGTCAAAATAAAATCACTTTTTATTGATTCCAAAAGAGGGATGCATGAATGCACAGATTACAAGCTATGATGGCGCTTCATGTGACTTGATCCGTTCTTCAAGAGTGGCCAGCCTAGTCTTCCTCTCTTAGCAGCCCTGATAAGAGCCTGCAACCTCAACTCGGCCTCATTAAATCTCGCCGTCTGGGCCAAGCGAGCTTCAATTTCAACCAAGGTTGCCCTCTGTGCTAGCTCCTGCCGCAAGACTTCATCATGCTGGGCCTTAAGCTGCTCAAGCCGAGCAGTCTCTTCAAGATGCACTGGTTCAGCCTTGGACAAAAAGAGATTAGCCTTCCTGATCATGTCCTTGGCCTTTGCAATTTTATCCTCAGCGTCAAGAAGAGCACTGCTAGAAGCGTCTATGGCATCCCCGAGCTCTACTTTCCTTGTCTCCAAGGATTTCAAATCAGAAGAAATGGCCTTAGCAGCTTCTTGAGCGGCGAGATGAGCTTCATGCATCTGAGCAACAAGATGCGCAAGCTGTTCGTCAATTGAAGACTCCAGATCTGAATGGCTAAGACGGCGCCATTCGTCCACATCCCTCTCGAGTTTGTCCACCAGAAGCTCCAACGTGGCGGCCTGGTCATCACCTCCAAAGTCCCGGATACTGTCAATGCTTCGGGAGAGGACCACCTTTAAAGCAGAGAACGAGGTAGTCGAGCCCTTCAAAACCAAAGCAATGGATCGCTTCAAGCCCTTATAAAAGCTGTCAACTAACTCAGTCACGAATTCGTTTTCGGCCTCAACTACTCCCGACGAACGAGCATCCCCTGAAGACAGAGTTTCCACTGGCTTTATTGACACTATTGTGGAAGAAATAGTAGAAGCACTGGCTGGAGCAACACGAGGGGTCGTCGGTGATCTCGGAGGTGTCCTCATCGAGACCAGTACACCAGCCACAACTGAGGTAGGACTAGTGACTATTGCTGGGAGGGCTGGCTCAACCACTAATGTTAGAGAAGTAGGACTGGTAATCACCTTCAGCTCTACGCCCGGCAAAATAGGCGGCACCGGCAAAATCGATGGCATCTCAATCACCGATATAGTTGGAAGTGAGGTTGGTTCCATGATTATCGTCCCCTCAATCCCCTTTCCTCTGGCCGGTTCAGGCTGATAAGAGGGCAACCCGTGATATAAGGCATCCAACTCAGCAGCATCCGCCGCGGTCGAAGCACTTGTTTCACCCCTGGTTCCCTCAGGAAGACGGATCAGCTCTCTTGAAGTCGATGCACCCAGAGATGGAACACCTGCAGCAAGACTTTGTTTAAGCAAGGCATAATAAATAGCAGGTGTCAAAAGGTCAAAACACTAACAAAAGATGATGTCGCCTCAATCGTCTTGACGGCTGCATCAGTCCCTACAGGCTCTATTGGAAAATCTTTGGCAGAATCAACACGAATGGCCGGCCCACCTTCACTTGTCGAACCCTCCGTGGTCCACCCAAAAGTGCTAGAAGTTATGGGACTTCCTTTTAAAGTCCCAGCACCTAAAGGACCTACATCAGCCGCATCACCTGCAGACTCTTCCGAGATGGCGAAATAGCCAGCTTCATCACCTTCTCTATAAGTGAACACGGGATCATAATGCTCCCCCTGTTCTCTGGCAGCCTCAGCTCTCGGGCTTCTCACCGTCTCAGTTCCTGAATCATAAAGTAAACAATGAGCTATCTGGAATACATAAGAGTGTATTATAAGAACGGAGTTGATCTTACCCGAGTTTGGAGCAGCTTTACCAGTAGTCTGCCTAGGAGCCGACAACCTAATGATTAATGGAGCAGGAGGAGGAGGCACTGCAGATGATTCACCCTCTGCAATAACAGTAGGAGTGTAGCGACGAGGCTTCTTCACTACTCTCTTCCTATGAGATCCACCTTCCCGCTGTCGCTTGAAGTGGACGTCAGGATCTTCTTCCTCCACTTCTTCCATATCAACGTGTTCCATAGGGGCCGTGCCTACCCCACCAGAAGCAGCTGCTAGGCCTCAGCACCTGTATTTGCTTCAAAGCGAGGACTTCCTGCATCCAAGGCTTCGCTATCATCAACGGCAATGAATTCCCCGAGGCCTGGAACGCGGACCCTCTTACCCTCGCTCTTCTCAGTGACCTTTCGCTTCAGCCGCTGAGAGATTAACTTCACACCAAAGAAATTAATAGAAAATCCTGTGGGTGTGGAGTTCGAAGTTCTATATCACTGGCAGAATCCCAGGGTCGTCAGAAGGTTCGGAGTCCTTAGCGGCGTGCACAGTCGCGCCTCAGTACAGCCAGCAATGAAGAACCGCCAGGCACGAGCTCCATCGATGAGACTCCCCATGAAGGTCAGACTGCTGTTTGGATTGCCTACATACAGTTGGTCATACCCAAACTGGCGGGCAAACCGACTCGGAACATAGGGCTCCAGGTAACAGGTGTCCCCACTTCTATACAACAAGTATAATGGTCGGATGCTAACCAGCCACTCGAAGATTCCCCGACTCAATGACGTCTGCCCTTCTCCCACATCCTTGAATTCTTCACCATAGCCCGCATCGCGAATGTAGGGGAAGCATCGGAAAAGGATATAGACGTCATGATGGTACAGCAGCTTACGGACCGCAGCCACATAAGTCTTTGACCATGAACACCCCTCGAATCGACGGAGAAGCGCCATTTGAACACCTTCTGGGGGCTCCTCTCCGGCTTGGATGATGGAAGGGCAGTGAAGGGCGAACCATGCCATTATATAAGTATATGTCAAACCTATTCTGGGGTTTGGCCCGTCGCGAGGCAAGATAGTCCCCTTTTCCCGCTTCGTTGTTGGTGGCCTACAGAAAGCCTCCGTCAATACACGAAGGCCTCTTTGAATACAGCACACCATGGCTTGAAGAAGTCCAAGAGAACGACCATGGACTAGACGAACGGCAGGCAATAAGACAGTCGGATGAATGACATCACCAGACGAGGACGACACCACACATCTTTTCAACCAGACCGTCAGAAAACCAGCCAGAAGTGACTTCCGGGACGTCGGTCGACGAGCCTGGTGGTGGAAACTCTGAAGAATATCGCCTTTCTCATAAGGTCCGTCATCTTCTTTCAGAATCAAATCTCCTTGAGAGTGCTCTTGCATCCGACGAAAGATGTCTTCATCTGCAACTCCACAATGAGCCGCTTCAGGAGTACCTTCCAAGTCGGGGAACAAATAATTTTTTCAGCTCTTCAAACTGCATGAAGCTCCCTTACTGCTCCCATGCATGCTGGAGCAAATGTACATGTGACACATCAATTCCTGGTAGGTCTCAAGCAAAGCGGGCTCCTGCTTCACCAGAAGTGCCAATTCCGCCTCGCACGGGAAATATTCTTCATATGGGAGAGACCCCAAAGGCAGAGTAGAGATTTCCCACATCTCGTGTAGAGCCATACCCAATTCGCCAATAGGGGTGAAGAAGGTCTCTGTAGCCGGGCAGTATAACTCAAAGATGGCGTAAAAGTTCGCTACGCTCATCTGAATGCCATAACAGGTCGCCCTGACGGCCTCATAAAGTCCCAGCCTCTCCAAATCCTCCTCAAAATGAGTAAGGACATATAGAGTCAAGTCCCTCCACCATGCCTTGGGAGGGTGAATCCACCCTGGAGTCCAGAAATCAGTGGCTGGATAATTGCCACAAGCTTTAAAGAACTGATTTCCAAAGGTCTGAGCCGCCGCGGGGTTTTTCCCCACTGGGATGTCTGGAAGTACATTCCCAGGGTGGAGACCCAATATGCAGCGAGGAGGACCCTCCCTTGTGTAACCAGGAGACGGAATTATCAACTTCCCTACGTGAACGGAGTCAGTAATCCGAGTTACTTGCCACTGCATCTTTCGAGCCCTCGTCACGCATTGAAAGAAGGACAACGGAAAATGCCGCTTGCTGGATGGGAGATAGTACTTCTCACCATCCAATTTAAAAATCTACTGCCCCTCTCCGGTTAGCAGCTGGTGATCGTTGTCTGGCGCTGCATCTCCGAACATGAAGCTGGGCTTTCGATAGATTCTTCGGTCAGAATCTTCAAGGGGAGCAGTAGTTTAAGATGCTCCTCATGGTGCACTGATCCCCACCATGAATAAGTGCATCCCGTGCAGGAGCGCTTCGCTCGCTGAATAGTGAAGCCTGCCCTTGAAACTGCAGGCTGACGTTGCCATCGAGCCCCCTGGCTGTGCCAAAGAGACTGTTCAGAGGAGAGAAACTATGATTAGTTCATCAGCCAAACAAGAGCTAAAACAAGAATGCAATTTAAGTTAAGGCATAGCCTCACTCTCCGAGCGAAGCTGGCCTAATGATAGCTTCGCCCCGAAGTTTAGCTTCACAGTTGCAGCGTAACTCCGCATTCCACACGAAGGCAGGATGCAGAAAAATATCCAAGTGTTAGCTTCGCTCTGGAAGCTTGACCTCGAACAACAGAATGCGACAAAGCCCCAGGGGCTAACTTCATCAGAAAGGTATTATTGCCTAAAGATTATTTTAAGGGCATTAAAGTCCTTTTCAGTTACACTCCAAAGGTTAGCTTCGCACCCTATCATTCAATAGGATGTGAACCGCCTAAGGGATAGCTTCGCCTGGAAGCTTGAAGAAGAGACCCTTCGATTCTAAGATTCCCAATCAAGAAATCAAGGGAAATTCAGGGAATGGAATTTCTTAAGATCATGAGATCATGATTGATCGCTCTGGATTCATCAGAAGATAGCCAGAAATTGGCTTTAAAAGAGAGATGAAAATCTCTGATCAAAAGGGAAAGATCCCTACCCGCAATAGGTCGTTCGATGACCGGAGGAGGAGAAGGACCCTCCGTCGTAGAGGTTGCTACCTCTTTTCCTGCCCGTCTTTTGGGAGCCATCGGAGAACTGAAAAAGAAGTTCTTGAAATTCCAAACGAAGGAGGAAGAAGAAGAAAAGAGTCAGAGTGCTCTGAAAATTCAAAGAGAAGTGGTGCCTTCTCTTTCAGCCCAATCAGGCTTTTATAGGCTGATGACTGTCTAAAGCTCCGCCTCCTCGAAAGGAGCGCAGGCAGTCCTTTCAAATTAATTTGAAACGGCGCCTAAAGCGTCTTCCCAAGAAGCGTTACTTCAGCCCTACTAAGGGCTAACTCCGCCATGAGTTCAGCATCGACTTTATGCAACATTTGAGTAACTTCGCCGAAAGATGAACCTTAACCCCGCTGAGAGCTCGAACTTCACAGAAAATTCATGCCAGCTTCGCTGGAAGCTCGTTCCTGATTCAGATAGGATTCTGTCTTTAACTTCGCAGGAAGTTTAGCTCCGTTGGTCCACTTCAGGTGTTCTCGAGTCAAAAAGGAGAAAAACAAAGCAGATAAATAGCGGAAAATAAACTTTTATTGATTCAAAAGGGAAGATACATTGGCGCTACATTAAGATGGTTCGTACAACCGAATCATTGCTCCAAAGGCATACAAGTGGTCCTATCTACTTCCAAGCCAAACCAACTGGACACGAAAGGCCTTCCTCATGCACAAGGCCATAATCCTTCGCATAATGGCAGATTTTGCCATCAAGAAGCTGGATCTTCTTTAATGAAAACTGGCAAAGGACCGGTTGCCACTAGAAAGATGGATCTTCTTTGATGAAAATTGCCAGAGGAAGGATCCGAGACCTTACAGGTGGCGTCCGCTTTCCCGAAGTGGATCATCTCATATAAGCGACTACCAGCCCCGCCTCGAAGTGGATTATCTTGGATAAACGACTGCTAACCTCTTCTGGGAACATATATCAGCTGCCGTAGTTTATTCCTCCTGCTTAGGATTTAAAGTTTCAACTGAAAAAGCAAGAGGCAACTTTCTGGTCTCTTTCATCAAAACAAAAGACTGGCGAGCATAACTCACTGCAATGCAAACTGAAAACAGGTTAGCAGTAAAACGAAAAAAAAATGCAAGCATGGCACGCTAAGGCAAATTCTTTGGGGGCGAAGCAATTTATATCCGATTCAGTTGCAATTTAAGGATGGATTTCAATTAAGCAGAAGATAGCCTCGCTTGCACAGTAATGATGGGCTAGCTCAGCGTAAGCCAAGTCTTAGCTCCGCCTAAGATAGTTATACTAAAGGAGCGTTAAAAAGAGCTAAGTCCTAGCCTCGCCTATACGGTTAAGCCAGACTGATCCAAAGGGACGCAGTCGTGACCCCAACTGTATGGCTTTTGACGGAAAACCTCCCACCAACCTTGCCCTGACCTGGCTGATTAGCTTGTGGTCAAAGTCTACATTAAACCTCCAGTGGACAGTCTAACCAGTTAGGAGTCGTCTAGGTCTAGGTCTACCCTAACTTAGTTTAGAAATTTTTTTTCTCTTTTATTTGTTTGCTTATTTGTATTTTCTTTCTTTTTGTTTGTATTGTGTGATATGGCTTATAATAATAATTTTTCCAACTTCAATAATAATCCATATTACACACCGAGTTCATTTTCGGATATTACCAACCCGGCATATCATGACTTTAACTAACCTAGTGTGCCGGATTGGTCTTATCCGAATCAATATAACCCATGTCCCCCATCTAATAACTATAATGTCCATAATAATTTCAACTCTTCACCGAGTCAGTGGGGATTCACCTCCCCCGAGCATAATTATCAACCAACTTGTCCTCCTTCTCCACCTAGTCCACAATATTTTCAAAAGTCATACTCAGTTCCACCCGTCCAAAATAGGAAACCATCAATTCTGGAAATGAGTATGCATGAGTCCAAACACAAATCTCAAAATCTAATGGACTCACAATTTCACTACTACTTCCAAGACAATTCTTCATCTTTTCATCAAAACAATGAACCTATCAACTATGAAAAGATGCTTGAAACCATGACTCAGGCTCAAAACACTCGTAATCGTGACATAGATATGATGGTCGAATCTCTACGTTCTCACCGTTGGACCAGTTCTGATGTCACTAACCATTCTGTTAGAGCCGAAGAGTCATGTAGTTTTGGAAATAAAGATTCCATTTCAGAACAACCATTTGAACTTGCCCAAACTCCAAATTTTGAAAAAGATATTGACAGTTTAGCAAGTTTTCCTTTTCCTGAAATAGAGCTTTAAAATGAATATGATCCTGAACCCCAACTTAGTGATTCAATTCTACTCCCGATTCGATTATGACTCCGGTATCTTCACCTGATTTCGATCTTTTCCCCGAGTCAACGTTGGATCCTGTGCCTATTCATCATGAAATTGAATCCCCCGTCTTTGAGGATCATATTGAACTTGACCAATTATACAATTTTGAAAGGCCTATTAACAAATTAGCAAGTTCTCAATTTTTTGATATTGAAATCAATGAGATATGTGACCTAGATTCTCAAATCTGTGATCCAGTTCAACTTTCTGAATCAATATTGACTCCTGTTGTGTTACCAAACTTGAGTAATATTTTAGAGTCAGTTTTGATTCCTCCACCTATCATTCCTGAACTGGAATCACCCATATTAGGTCACATTCCGTTGTTGGAAAATACATGTGGACTTGAGTTTCAACTTCTTAACTTGGACCCTATTCCTGAACCAATTTCGACTCTTGAACCTTTACTTGACTTAAGTTACCTTCCTGAGTCGGTATTAGTTCTTGTACTTCCTGAGTTCAAGTCAATCATTCTATCATTTCATACTCCTTTCTGGGACGAGGTGGTTGACAAATTTGACTCCAAAATCAATTATAGAATATGAAAATTAGATGGGGTTAAATTTTTAAGAAAAATTCTTCATGGATTTATCTTTTTAATGGGTTATATTAAAGATATTTCTGGTGGGTTCCTCCGAGAACCAAGAAAAGTTGATTGGGCCACGTTTCATGGACCAATCAGATCACCACCGGAACCACCACCTTAAGGTAACCTTTTCCTTCCCTTTCTTCTTTTTCATGCATCTATGCATTAATTCATACATTGAGGACAATGCATGAGATAGGTGTGGGGGAGGTTCTAACATAACTCTAAAAAATAATAATAATAATAATAAAAAATTAACATTTTTCTTTACTTTTAAAAACTTTTTGAAAATGGAAACAATATTTTGACATATTTTTTGTAAGAAATTAAGTTAATTTTAAGGAATAGGAAAATTCAAATTAGGATTTCTTATACTTGGTCAAAATAAGATTATTTGTTTGATTTTAAGGGTTAGGAAGATAATTTGTCAAAGTAATTTAGTCTTGATCTTTACCTTGATGAAGTATGCACACCTCATACACTTACACACTTAGGGTTCAAAAACAAAGATTCTTATGCCTTATAAAAAATATTAAAAAAATAAACAAATCAAATTATTGATTAGCTAGGTGCTTTGGCCTAAGCAAGCCTTAGTATTTATGCGAAAGATGATTAGATAAGTTTGAAAGAAAATATATATATATATATATATATATATATAAATATATATAAATATATATATAACCCTCTGATTAAGCTGGGTATTTGTGCCTAATAAAGCATAAGTATTCACACCTAAAGGGGGTCCATATAATAAAAACCCTTAGTTTTGTGGCCTTGTTTGCTCGAGTCCTTAAGTCTTGGGGTGTTTTCTCACCCGGTGCCCTAAGACCGTTTGGTTTGGGAGTCATCGATTAAAGGCTCGTTACATGGGCAGATTAGAAAGCCTAATAAAACTAAGGAATAATACCACAAAATATATATATATATATATATATATATATAAATAAGGCATAAGAGTTAGAGTTAATGAACCCTTAGTCAAAATTTTCACAGTCACAAGTGCATATGACTTAGGGTAAAGTAATAGACTAGATGAGAAGTACAATTTGACTCCTTACTTTGATTGATAACAAATTTTTGAATAGAGACTAAGTTTAGGAATGAAAAATTCAGTTTTCCTATAACTTATAGATTGCTTAGATCTTACAATTATATTTCAAATATTTTTCTCTTTCAAATTGCTTTTCGAAAATACTAACTCTTTATTGTAAGATCACCTAGAGGGGGGGTGAATAGGTGATGGCTAATCTAATGGTCACTTATGAACAAATAATGCGGAATTAAAACTAAGTTGACCAAATTAAACTTCTTTTAATTAAACACTTATGTATAACACAAGAGTGTTGCCGAATTCCCCTTGCGAGGCTCTGGACAAACTCCTCTAGATTCCCCTTGAATGGGTTGAGGTGCCGCGTTGACTCTCTTGGTTGAATACAAGTGTTAGACAATCAATCCCAAGCAATTATATAACAATTAAGCACAAGGATATATCAAGCATATAAAGATAGACAATAATTGAATGCAAGATATAAAAGAGACAAAGAGAGAGAGAGAGAGAGAGAGAGAGAGAGAGAGTGAGCAATCGCAAACACAAAGGGTTTGTTTCGAGGTTCGAGCACACTTGCTCTACATCCCCGCCTTCGACACACGAAGGATTTCCACTATGCACGATCCAACCGGATCTCTCCTTGGTGCCGCAACACCTACAATCCCTCGGACTCCCAAGTCCCTTACACACGCAAGTCCACCGACTCGCCGAGGCCGCACCTCGCACTACAAGAGTTCACACCCGAACTCCACACCACAACGAGCACACTTGCCCTTCTCCTCAAAGAACAAGATGAAATCTTGGTGATCTAAACACTTGATCACCTACAAAACTCTCACTACAACACCCATAGGATGAATAGCTCAATGGATGCTCAAGTGTTTGTGTGAGAAAGCAAGGAAAGAATCTTTGGTGAAAATCTCAAGAAATCACAATAAACACTCTTGTAAAATCTTCCCTTTTGATTGGAAGTATTAGCTCACTATTTTTGTGGAGAAAAACCTCTGGAATGAATATGAGAAAGCAGGCTCTAAGGTCTCCAAAAATCTTGGCTTAAAACAATGACAAAACCCCCTTTTATAGAGGCCAGAAAAATCTGACCGTTGGGCTCTGTCAGAGCTTCCGGTCGACCGGTCCGGTCGACCGGCAACGGTCAAAATCCGACCGTTGCAGCCTCCGGTCGACCGACCCGGTCGACCGAGATTTCCTGAGAGCAAAGCTCTCTGAAGTGGTCGACCGGCTCGGTCGACCGTTCTCCAGTGCACACAGGCGTGCACGTCTGTGCACGTCGGTTGACTGATCCGGTCGACCGACTTCAGACCCGGTCGACCGGTCCGGTCGACCGCTGAAGCCTGAAACAGTTTGCACAGTTCTGCACAGATACGGGATTTGAAAATAGGTCTTTTCACTCAATAAAAATCCATAAATTCACAGTAAATCTAAAAAATAGTTTTAATCACAATAAAAACTGTTTTTCTAAAAAACATGTCTTTCTAAAACTTGTTTTTCCATAACTTCACAAAATACAAAAACAAGATATACTTTAAAGCATAGTGTGTATGGATATGATCCACTACACAATCAAGATGAAATATCTAGTTTTTGACAATAGGCTCTAAGCATGGTTTTGGATATAAGATATGTAAACTTGAAATACCAAGAACCAAATAGAATTTTGTCACAATGAAAAATCTTTTTACCAAAATGAAAGAGTCTTTTCTAACTAAAAAATTCTTTTATGAAAAGACAATTAAATCTCAAGAGTGTGTGTGTGATATGACTTGAGCAATCCACCAATCTATTCTATCCTTTACATTTTTATCTAAAACAAATAAAAATCTTATACCTAGACACAAGTCTTCAACTTCTTGAAGTCTTCCCTTGAAGGCTTCTCATCTTCTAGACTTGGTCCAAGTGCAATCCACCGAGCTCATCTCTAGATGTGGTCTTGATGCATAGGCTCGTGAATCAACCAGTGCTAGCTTCACAACTTGTCTTTAAATCCTTTGTTGAAGCTCCACACCTACTAAGATCTTGATAAAGAATCTGTCACTAATTAAACACAAGATCATTAGTAAACATAACTTCATGAGTTGATCATCATCAAAACTAGGGTGATAGGCCTTTGGGCCAACAATCTCCCCCTTTTTGATGATGACAAAACTCATGACGTTATATATGCATGGATTAAAGTAAAGCTTCAAAGAAGCTCCCCCTTAACTCATGCATAATAAATAAGCAATAGATATTCAATGAAGCACATAAATATGTATGCAAATGAATGCATGTAAAACAAAACAAATCTTTATCTTATTATTTATTTGCTATGCATGAGTAAAAAACATAAGTATGCATATAAGAACTTAAAATCTTTCTCCCCCTTAAGTAAGGAAATCATGCATATAACTCAAATACTTCTCCCCCTTTTTGTCAATCATCAACAAAGGGTTCAAAGTTCAAATCATCAAACAAATTTTTCCCCCTTTTTGTCAAAAATAAGGAAATCAAGGAGGGTAAAATCAAATCAATCAATAAGATTTATATGCGATATACATTCATGAAGAGGAAGACGCTAAGTTAACTTCCCTACACATATGCATTACATGAAGAAGGGATGACAAGCCCTAACTCACATAACACATATTATGTAATGCATAAGAGGAGATGTGAAGCTCCCCCTACACACGTGTACCATATAGAGAAGAGATGTTAAGCTCCTCAATACACAATACACTCAACATGAATCTATATGTAAGAGAGATGTTAAGCTCTCCTTGCATATAGGCAATACAAAACACAAGTTCATATCAAATAATTTTTTTTTTAAAAACAAAATCTTGATAAGCAAACATATAATATATAATATACGTGTGTAAACCAAGCACAAAAGATCACATATATGTATGAAAAGATAATATCAATTGAAGTAGATGCATACATACATGAAAGAACAAAATATGAGTATACACAATAAGAGGTCATATTGATACCAATTGAAAATATCCAATGATACCAATTGTAAGATTAAGCTTAAGTGTATATATCATAAAATCTACCACATGAAGAATTCGAACTAGTTAAATGAAGGTGTTTAACAACTAGTACGAAATTCTTCAATCAAGGAATAAGTCACAAGTTTTTCATGAAATACCAATGAAACACAAGGCACTAAAAAGCACTCTATCCATAAGGTCCATATCAAAAAGAAGTGAGTGTGATAGTGTTATGTGGAACATGGTATCATGAAAAATAGCAATAAAACTCAATATTCCTTAAAATTTTGAAATCATGAAATCCATCACAAAAATTTTATTGAAAAATTACAAAAATTTTTATTAAAAACAAAAATTTATATTTCAAGATATATGTATGTTTTGACAAGACATTAAGTATACATACATATCCTTAAAACACATTTGAGTCTATATATAGGTTTGCAGGAAAGGCAAATGACTCAAGAAGTATCCATGTATATCTTAATATTTTGGCAAAACAAACATATACATGAAATGAAAGCACACGATCATAGCATAAATCCGAAATGGGAATACAAGTTTAAAATGTAATAATCATCAAAACTTAGGCTATACTAACACACCTAATGGGCACAAATAAGCATTCAAACCCAATCATATATAGATTTATTTGTGATCCATAATGTGTACAAGTATAAATCCAAGTGTTGACAAATACTAACATTTAAACTAATATTCAAATCATGAAGCATCAAATAAATTTTGAGAATACAAAAGAATTTATCCATATGATTAAAAATAGGATCATGTGAATCAACTTGAAGAATATATAACTAGTTTAAATGAATTTTTGACAAACTAGTTAAAGATCCTTCAAAAATACAAGGTCAAATGTTTTCCATGAATAATACTAAATACATAAAAGTTCAAGCACTCATATTCCATAAAGCTCAAAAATTATCTTTATCATAAAAGATGAGTGTTCAAAGGTTATGTAAATGGTATTTTCATGAAAATAGAAAGTGAAGCATGAATCTCATGAGAATCTTATTTTTCATCTTAAAACAAATCATATATTTTTCATAAAGTATTTTGTATTTAGCAAAGCTTTATGAAAATAGTCATTCAAGATCAAAAAGATCATAAATCACATTTTGTTGTACAAATCAAAAACATGAAAAATCATTTTTTATTATTATTTATTTAAAATACTAATCTTCATGGTATATGTATGATTTATCCAATTCTAACAATATGCATACATATCCCAAATATGAAAAGAGTCCAATATATATTGCATGAAGGCAAATGACTCAAGGGGTATACATGCATATTTATTAGATTTGAATTAAACACACATATACATGAAGTAAAATCAAAGATAGGCATAACAAGTATAAATGACCGAACCATCAAAACTAGCCTATACACATGCATATAGTGCATACAAATGAGCATGAAGTTCAAATATATATGAGTCAATTGTAGTTCACTATTCATATATGTATAAATGCAAGTTTTGATAGAAACTACACTTAAACTAGTATATACCACATGAAACACCAAAAATATCTTAAAATATGAACATGCTATGAATATTATGAATGAACAAGCATGTACATAAATGAAATAGGAGTTTAGAAATTGTTACCAACTCCAAAGCTCCTAGCATGGTGGTTGATCCACCAAAGCTCCTTGATAGCGATGCAACCCAAAAGTATGTCCATCATGTCCAAGTGCATCCACTACCAAGGTACCATCCCTCTCACGTTTTGAGAGAGCCCTCACCTACATCACAAGCAAAAGGTGGGGGTTTTGGTACCCATATTTTCTTGGGTCCTATGGGGTTAGTCTTGTAAGGAACCCAAGCATTTTTATTTTTATCAAAAATAAGAACATTTAATCTTTCATAACAAAATTTTCTTAGATGGCCTTTGCGGCCACAATGTGTACATGTGTACACCTTAGCATACTTATGAGTGGGAGTGTGAGCATGATGTGCATCATAAGCATGGTCATGATGATGATGTGCATGAGTATGAGGAACTTGTTTCTTTTGAAACAAGGATTCCAATCTAGTATGATTGAATGCACAAGAGTTCAAAGTTGAACTCAAATTCTCCATTTTATTTTTCAAATTCTTAATCTCATTAGTTGTGGCATGAAAAGCATGATGAGATAAAGAATCATTTTTCTTTTCTTTTGAGAAACAAAATTTTTCTTTTTCAATAAATTTCTTTTCAAAGATTTATTTTCTTGAAAAACTTCTTCCTTTTGTTTTTCCACCAAATCAATCTTATTTTTCAAAATAGTGTTCCCTTCACATAAATCATTCAATTTAGTAATCAAGGAAACATTCTCATTTTTCAAATCTTTATTTTCCTTTCTAAGCATGCAACCTTAGATTTAAAAGAATCATTTTCTTTAAGCATGCAATCAAAATCTTTTTTCAAATTATTATTTTCTAATTCTAAGCATGCAATGTTATCTCTAAAAGAGTCATGTTCTACATGCATGCAATCAAGTTCCTTTTTCAAATTTTTAATTTCTTTCTTTTTCATGTCATATTTCTCAAGCAATAATTGGCAAAATGAATTGAGCTCATCATATGACATAATATCATCTTCCTCGGATTCGGAAGTTACCTCAAGGGGTTTATCCCCTTGGACCATATAGCATACGTTGGAGATGTCGCTTCCAACGTCCGAATCGCTCCCCGCATAGTATAGATCCTTTTCGCCAAGGGAGGTGAGGGTGTTCCATACTACAAAAGCCGAGTCAAGATTAGTCAACTTAGACAAATAATCATCATCTAAGCTAGATACTAAAGCATGTAGGGCCTTTGCATTAGCCTCAATGTTCTTACCATTTAAGCAATATTCTTTATTAGTTGTGGCAAGATATACACTAAGGCCAAGTCCTTTGAGGAACAAAGACATCTTAACCTTCCAAATTTGGATGTTAAGAATGTCAAAGGAGGGTGGTGACATGAAGTCCATAGTGTGTGTACAAATCTTGTGATTAGCCTAAAAGAGGATCTTTAACTCTTAGGTTGTTAGACCCAATATCAAGAGCACTAGCTCTGATACCAATTGTAAGATCACCTAGAGGGGGGTGAATAGGTGATGGCTAATCTAATGGTCACTTATGAACAAATAATGCGGAATTAAAACTAAGTTGACCAAATTAAACTTCTTTTAATTAAACACTTATGTATAACACAAGAGTGTTGCCGAATTCTCCTTGCGAGGCTCTGGACAAACTCCTCTAGATTCCCTTGAATGGGTTGAGGTGCCGCGTTGGCTCTCTTGGTTGAATACAAGTGTTAGACAATCAATCCCAAGCAATTATATAACAATTAAGCACAAGGATATATCAAGCATATAAAGATAGACAATAATTGAATGCAAGATATAAAAGAGACAAAGAGAGAGAGAGAGAGAGAGTGAGCAATCGCAAACACAAAGGGTTTGTTTCGAGGTTCGAGCACACTTGCTCTACATCCCCGCCTTCGACACACGAAGGATTTCCACTATGCACGATCCAACCGGATCTCTCCTTGGTGCCGCAACACCTACAATCCCTCGGACTCCCAAGTCCCTTACACACGCAAGTCCACCGACTCGCCGAGGCCGCACCTCGCACTACAAGAGTTCACACCCGAACTCCACACCACAACGAGCACACTTGCCCGTCTCCTCAAAGAACAAGATGAAATCTTGGTGATCTAAACACTTGATCACCTACAAAACTCTCACTACAACACCCATAGGATGAATAGCTCAATGGATGCTCAAGTGTTTGTGTGAGAAAGCAAGGAAAGAATCTTTGGTGAAAATCTCAAGAAATCACAATAAACACTCTTGTAAAATCTTCCCTTTTGATTGGAAGTATTAGCTCACTATTTTTGTGGAGAAAAACCTCTGGAATGAATATGAGAAAGCAGGCTCTAAGGTCTCCAAAAATCTTGGCTTAAAACAATGACAAAACCCCCTTTTATAGAGGCCAGAAAAATCTGACCGTTGGGCTCTGTCAGAGCTTCCGGTCGACCGGTCCGGTCGACCGGCAACGGTCAAAATCCGACCGTTGCAGCCTCCGGTCGACCGACCCGGTCGACCGAGATTTCCTGAGAGCAAAGCTCTCTGAAGTGGTCGACCGGCTCGGTCGACCGTTCTCCAGTGCACACAGGCGTGCACGTCTGTGCACGTCGGTTGACTGATCCGGTCGACCGACTTCAGACCCGGTCGACCGGTCCGGTCGACCGCTGAAGCCTGAAACAGTTTGCACAGTTCTGCACAGATACGGGATTTGAAAATAGGTCTTTTCACTCAATAAAAATCCCATAAATTCACAGTAAATCTAAAAAATAGTTTTAATCACAATAAAAACTGTTTTTCTAAAAACATGTCTTTCTAAAACTTGTTTTTCCATAACTTCACAAAATACAAAAACAAGATATACTTTAAAGCATAGTGTGTATGGATATGATCCACTACACAATCAAGATGAAATATCTAGTTTTTGACAATAGGCTCTAAGCATGGTTTTGGATATAAGATATGTAAACTTGAAATACCAAGAACCAAATAGAATTTTGTCACAATGAAAAATCTTTTTACCAAAATGAAAGAGTCTTTCTAACTAAAAAATTCTTTTATGAAAAGACAATTAAATCTCAAGAGTGTGTGTGTGATATGACTTGAGCAATCCACCAATCTATTCTATCCTTTACATTTTTATCTAAAACAAATAAAAATCTTATACCTAGACACAAGTCTTCAACTTCTTGAAGTCTTCCCTTGAAGGCTTCTCATCTTCTAGACTTGGTCCAAGTGCAATCCACCGAGCTCATCTCTAGATGTGGTCTTGATGCATAGGCTCGTGAATCAACCAGTGCTAGCTTCACAACTTGTCTTTAAATCCTTTGTTGAAGCTCCACACCTACTAAGATCTTGATAAAGAATCTGTCACTAATTAAACACAAGATCATTAGTAAACATAACTTCATGAGTTGATCATCATCAAAACTAGGGTGATAGGCCTTTGGCCAACATTTATTTCCCTTTCTTTATGGATTTTGTGGGTGCAATCCTTGAAAACCCTCACGAGACAAAACTCGTCCTCTAGGGGAAACCTAGAGGTTTAACGGCTTGTTGCACATGCTCAGTGCAATCGCGTGACTTGCGAAAGTGGTCTAATAATCCTTAGTATAGTTTAGTTGTTTTGCTCGAGGGCGAGCAAAAGATAGGTATGGGGGTGTGATTGGTCGCTAATGTTGCATATTTAATATCATATGTCCATACTTATTATAGAATAAAAGCCTGCATTGTCCTAATTAATTGTTTAATTTATTTGCAGGCCCAATCTTTAAGGAGATGAACAGAAATGAGCCCAAAGCCCACCAAAATTCTGAATTAAATCAGAATTAATTCGCACCAAGTAAATCAGGACAAAATCAAGAGGTAAAAAACGGTTGAGAAGAATCCTCTCAGAATCGATCGGTTAAAGCCAAGAATCCAAGGCCATTTCGTCAGAATCCGGGACTCAAACTGACAAACCAACTCCAGATAAAGTCAGAGGGCGAAACCAAGCTGACCCACCAACAGGACGTGGCCACCTGGCCACACCCTGGCCGCGAAAACGCGGCAAAAGCCGCGTTTCCGCGGCAATCGTGGGGAGTTAGGGGGAGCGTTTGCTCCCCCGATCTCCCCGGGATCCTTCTTACTGGGTTTATGCCTATAAAAGGTCAGTATCTGCGCTGAAAAGGGGATGCCAATGCAGAGTTAGGATTTAGACTAGTTTTTCATTTCTTAGTTTAGGTTTTTGTTTTTCTTGTTCATGTAATTATAATTTTCATTTATGTAAATAAGAGGAGATCAGACTTTCATCGAAGAACAAGAATGGAGCTTGAGCTGGAGTGACACTGGTGTAAGACTTATTTTTTTTCTTTGATTGTTATGAAATCGAATGGATGTTTTTTCTGTGTATGTACTTCTGTTTAGTCTTCTTCTTCTTCTTCTTTTCTATTTTACTTTTCTTTTTGGTACAATTGTCTTCCAAGTGAGTCTAAAAGCATCGAAAGAGCCTTGCCGTTGCGAGTGCCACCGATAGCTCATGACGATGGAATGGAGTCTCTCTGTATCATTTCATTCTTGAAGTAGTCTTGATGATGTAATGTAGAAGAGACCAATACTCAAATCTTATGGGCTATGCGCTGAATGCCTCCACTTCAAGGTAAAATCGTCGCTAAAGACTCAAGGTAAGCTTTGGTGAAAAGAAGGTAAGCAATTGTTTTTATTTCTTTTCTTTTATCTCTGTAAATTAAATCACCACTTCTTCCAACTCTTTCTTTTCGACTCATTTGTACACAGTCGCTTTCTTTCCCTTCTTTGTAAATAGTCTTTTCTTTCCACCTTCTTCATCTCTCATTTTCTTCTAACTTTAACATAACTCTTTTTCTCTTTCTTTTTAAGAAACAAAGAAGAACTTTCGTTTTGTTTTCTTAACGATTTCAATAAAGGATGTAAACGCTTCTATCGCAAAACCCCCCTTGTGGATCACGACCCGCATAGCCACTTGCTATAGCGGTAAGAATTGAGCACTTGCACATCTTCATTCTAAGTTCTTTAATTCCGTATTTTGTGTGCAGGTTTAGCCTCAATCAATGTGTTGGCGTCAATGACATAGCATGTCACTTCTGACTTCAAGCTCCCGATTCGGTAACGGAGTCGAATTTTTTCAAGTGGATGACTACTCCCGGCATTGAAACCGTATATTGTAGTGGTGGTTGCGGACAACCTATGCAGCGGTATACCGAGGAAGTAGAGGAGCCTTTTGGGGATGATGCTAAGTGCAGACCCCGGATCAACCTGTACCCTTTCAATGCATGTTGAACCGATGTATCCGGTGTAGTACAGAGGTCGATCGTGCTTGTTATCCTTGAGAAGCATATCTTCCGCTGTGAAGGTAATAGCAGGCACCTTTGATTGTGCATGATGGCATTCAGGGCACGGAGACTGAGCATCATCTTTAGGGGTCTCTGGCATATATGTCAGGAATGATTCTGAATTAACCAGGGCATCTCTGAGTGCTTCTCTTGTCTCTTTTGAGAGACGAAGTAGCTCGTGTATGGTAATACGAGTCGGGATATTAGCCAATTGGGCCAATATGTCAAAACGAAAGGGCGTGTCAAGCCCCGGGCCTGAAGGCTTCTTCAGGACATGGTCGAACTGGACCTCCTTAGGCTTCTCCTTTCTCTTGGTTGGAACTGGAGCGGATGCTGGTATTTGTACTGACGTTGTTTGCTGTTGTATCTCGTCAGTGGACTTCTCATACTGCCTCAAGTATGATTTTCCAGATCGGGTGCCCGTTGGCTGAGGTACGTCGGCCTGCGTTGTGCAAGCATGCTTTTCTCTTTCAGAATCACTGAGGGAAGCTGACGTAAGATTGTTATCGTCCAGCAGGAGGGAAATGACATTGCAAGATTTGTCCTTTGACTTGTACTTCTTTGAATCCCACTGTACATCTTGGACAAGGTCTGAGTGTATCCACATGACTTCCCCTGTCTCCAATGTCAAGGGAACAGACCTCTATTATCCTGAGTTTTAGCCGCAGGATGTTTGACTTCCAGCTGTGGCACAGGGATTGGATAGGTCCTGTCAGGAACTGTGACTTTTGGGGTTTTGCCGAACTCGAGGGTCACCGTATTGGCGGTGACTTTCTTCTGCTCTGACTTTAGTGTCAGGACTCCGGCGTCGACCAAGACTTGAATTCTATCTTTGAGGACATAGCACTTGTCGGTAGGATGGTGAATCATCCTGTGATAGAGACAGTATTTGGGGTCATTTGTGCGTCCTATCCCATTGGGACGTCGAGCATCTGGCAGCTTCATTTTATTCCCTTTGTGGAGCAAATGGAATATCGTGACCACCTGATCGTCTCTGAAGGAGTACTGTTTTGGAGGGAACTTAGACTCCTGATTATTGAAGCCGCTCTTCTTGGCCTTCGACTGCACGTCCCCGGACAATTCTACGGACATAGCCTCTTTCCTTTGGCTTGAGAAGACTGCGGTACGTCGCTACGTCCTTTATTGCTCATACCCCATTTGCCTTTAGGGGTAGATGGTTCAAACTTTTTAGCCGACTTTTCGGCTATCTCAGCTTGTTCGACCAATTCTTTCCAGGTGTGGGCTTTGACAGCCCCCATGTGAACTTCTACCTGGTCCAAGAAGTTGTGCCTGCACGTCTGTAAGAGCATGAGTAATGGCATTCCTGCTGGGCACATCAAAGACAGATTTCTGAACCGGTTAATGTAGTCACGGACAGATTCGCCCTTCTTCTGCACGGTGGAGAGGAACTTGTCCATGGTTACCTCGGTATCGTCCTCATAGAAATGAGAGAGGAATTGGGTTTCCAGGTCGATCCAGGAATTGATAGAGCCCGGAGGGAGACTTCAGAACCAGTCAAATGCCACCCCCTTTAAGGTGCCAATGAACAGCCTAGCCATGATGGCGTCGTTGCCTATAACATTACCAGTCTGAGACCAGAAATAGTAGATGTGCTGATTTGGTGAACTTTTACCATCATACGTATGCAACGTTGGTGGTTTGAACTTCAGTGGGTATGGCACTGAATCCCACTCCAATGGGTAAGGACGGACTGCCCCTACTTTCTTTAATACATCCCTCTGAGCTAGGGATGCAATTTGAGCTTGGAGGCACTTAAGGACTTCAGCGTCTAAAGAAGAACCCTCCTTGGATTTCTCCGTCTTTGGCTGATCATTGCTAAGATGTTCCTCCTCATCATGATTGCTCCCGGCATCATTGTCATTCCGATTGTTGAGGAGTTGAGCAAGCATTTGTTGAATGTTGTTGAGAGCTTCTTGTTGGGTTTTGGAAGTTTGCTCCTGAGCTTTCAAACGCCGACGGAGGTCGTCGTTTAGGATTATCAGCCATATTGACTGATGCTCTTTCTGTTCGCACTGAGCTAACTGTCGCCGAAGAGGCGTACCCACTGTCTTCATCTTCTTCATCCGATGGTTGGAGTGATCTCCTGGGCTCCGGCGAGGCTAGGGCCGTTGAGGAGGAAGGCTGTTCATAACTATAGGATATCGCCACCCTAGATCTGGTGTTTCGGAAAACACTCTCTTCATGCACCAAGACTTCGCCTAAGCCTGAGCTGTAATCTGGATCTGGGGAGCTGTAGGGGTGTCGTCAGATGTTTGTCTTCCCCTGCGTAACTCTCGTCCTCTTTCGGTCATGTTGACGGATGCAGAGGGTGGATCTCGCGAGACGCTCCTTTTGCGATGCTTCATCGGGGCTTATACCGACAGCCGATCAAAAACTGATCGCCGGCCTGGGGAAGTGGCGAAGATTGGTGCTAGCCGACAATGGACCGAGTGGACTGTCACCAACTGACATCTCACTTGTTGACAACAGGATGGCGAGGTTTATTTATTTGTCAACAATTCCCGCAAATCAGACCCGCTTGGGCCTAAACAATCATGCGCAGAGGCTATTTTGGATCGTACATAGGATAATATCCTGCTCCTTTTATCCCCGCAGAAGGGATTAGCACCGAATAGTGCTTGAGTTCTACCTTCGCCACCAGGCGCGAGCTTAGTGCTTGACGAACTGGAGAGCGGAGCACGCTGTGGTGCTTTACCCGCTATGCTACTGCGAAGGCGATTAGCCTTGGATAGTACTTTGGCTCTAGCTTCGCGGCCATGAACCCTGCGCATACGATGTGGTACAGTAGCTTCGCTCATGAGAACGAGGCCGGCGCAAGGCGTTGCTGCTCTTGAATTGGGCGACGGTATGATTGCCGTCGTGACTTTGCGGCTGGCAGTATTGTTGGAGCAGACAGGCATCTTGCCTTTTTCTTCGCGAGAGAGACGCGGTTTTGGCGTAGCTACGCCTGAGGCTTTGCCCAAAGACTTATGTTTAGGCCTCCACAACCGCTTTGGCAGAGGATACTTAGGTTCGCAAGGAACCTGATTAGCCACACGCGAGGCTGAAGGGTGTTGGAAGAATCCTGCTTCTGGTTTCTTAGCCATGGAGACCTTCGTATGCTTCCGTGCTCGAAGCATTAGACCACCCCGGAGAGGACTTCTTCAAATCTTCCTTGGTCGAATTGAATGACCAGCTTCTCGAAAGTGAAGGACTTGGACTGCGGGCGTGCTTCCTTGTCGCGCCAGAGAACCGCAGTAGGTTCGCAGAGAACCTTTTCTGTCTCCGCAGAGACTTTCCTTGAAGATTTAGCCAGATGGGCTCTGTCTGCACCGGCTTTTCTGAATTCAGAGTTAAACCCGAAGGTCTGTTCATCGCATTGCGACACTTGATTCTCGGCAGTGGAGAATTTGGTCCCCAGCGGAGTCGCCATCTTATTTCCATTGATTTTGCAAAGGGAAAAACTTACAATAAAAAGAGTTGAGGAGCTAAATTACAAGTATTCTAAAAGATTACAAGTAGATCTCCTCAGAGATTCTGGAGAAGTGTACCGATAGGAGTCTGGTCAGCGCGCGACCACTTTGTCCCTTTGACGATGTGAGCGATGAGATTCCTTTCTCGTCTGGTTCGGGGAATCAGAGAACAGAAGGTTGGTAGAACCTCTTGCTACTTCTCAAAATCGCCTTCAATTAGGAATTCCTTCTCGCCTGGTTCTGGAGATTCCTTAAGAAGAAGGTATTAGGGTATCAGCACCCTGAATAGAGAAGCAATTCTCTAAAAGTCTCTGAATTCTTGTGCGCATGGTGCGTCGTGAAGAAGTCTTTGCTTGTGGTGTCCTCTCTTTTTTCAGAAGTCGTCCTCTTGCGCATGTGCGTGGTCTATCCTCCTTGTGCCCCTGGTGGGCTATTTATAAGGAGAGTAAGGGTATAATTGTCCCTTGAAAGTATAGAAACAGATTGAATCAAATCTGTTTAAATCTGAAAAGTAGCCTTGTTGCGAGGCTAGAATCAGCTTCTGCGAAGTTAGAAATGGCAGGTCGGTTGATCCTCCTGATCCGTTTTGATCCTTTCCATATCGTTGAAAGATCTCTCCTGATCCTCTTACTCGTTTTAGAAGAGTCAAGAGATTGTGGCAATCAACTGCCAAATTAGATCTCAGATTTGATCTTGATTAGATCTGATCTTGATCCTGATTAGATTTGATCTCATCTGGAGATTTGATTGGTCAAAAGTTGACCATAGCAGACCAGCAGCGGCGCTGCCCACTTTAAACTCACAGCGGAGCTGGAGGTAGTATCTGGCGAAGTCAGAAGAAAGCTCTTCGGCGGAGCTAGATGTCGTCTGTGGCGAAGCTACCGCATACCCTTCTGCGCAGTTGCGTATGGCTTCAGGCGAAGCTAACTCTTTCTCTGCGGAGTTGCGCTTCAGCAGTTCAGGCGAAGCTATAAGTTAGCTTCCTGATGGAGCTTTGAATGGCTTCAAGGCGAAGTTGGATGATCTTAGCCTCTCAGGCGAGGCTATCCCTTTGGGATCATGTGATGCTAAGTGCTACCATTTTAGACCGCTGAGGTTTGTTTAGAGACAATCCGGGCTCACTGTCTGCTTGCTGGATTAGTGGAGTCCAAGTTGCTTCCTTGTCCCTCGGAGATGGGTGAAAACTGGTTGTCAGCTTGTCTGTCACTTATCTTTTGTAAATGTCAACAAGTTTAGACATTGTTCGGGCCAGTAAGAATCTTGTCTTTTTTAAGTGTCAACAGCCCTACTTTGTTCAAAGATGCCTTTGACTTTTGCAAGATGTGTCCAAGATGTCAAATGATAGGTAGGATTTTGAAACGTAACATGATGCTCCTCAACTCAATTCTAGAAGTAGAACTTTTTGACATTTAGAGCATTGACTTTATGGGTCCTTTTCTAGTTCATTTGGAAATCAATACATCTTGGTTGCTGTGGACTACATCTTGATTGTTGTGGAATATGTGTCTAAGTAGGTATAAGCCATTTCTTGCAAATCAAATGATAATAAGGTTGTTGTGAAGTTATTGAAAGAGAACATTTTCTCTCGCGTCGGAACCCTTGAGCCATAATCAGCGATAATGACACTTATTTCTGCAATAGAACTTTTGAAGCTCTTATGTGAAAATATGACATAACAGAAAAGTTGTCCACACCATACCATCCTCAAACAAGTGGGTAGGTAGAGGTCTCTAATAGACAAATAAAACTTATTCGGGAGAAAATTGTGAGCCTAAACTGGAAAGACTGGTCCACCAAGCTCATAGATGCCTTATGGGCATATCGGACCACTTTCAAAATGATTTTAGGTTTGTCTCTTTATAGGTTAGGTTTTGGTAAAGCCTGCCACCTACTGGTTGAGCTTGAACACCTAGCCTTATGGGCAATAAAGCAATTGGATTTTGATTTAGACAAGACAGGTGCACTTCAGAAATTGTAAATTTCTGAACTTGAGGAGTTGAAGAACGAAGCCTATGAAAATGCGAAGATAATGAAGAATTGGGTTAAGGTCTTTCAAGATAAATTATTCATGAGGAAAACCTTTGTCATTGGACAGAAGTCTTACTCTATAATTTTATGCTTCATCCTTTTTTCAGAAAGTTAAAATCAAGATGGATAGGCCCTTTCATCGTGAAAATCATGTTTTCACATGGTGCAATAGAGATTTGCGACCCCAAGAACGGTAATGATTCAAGGTCAATGGTCAACATTTTAAACCGTTCTTGGAATTGGTGCTGGAAAGTGAAACGGTGATGGGTCTCTTTGACCTAATGTATCGGTAACACTACCTCTTTTATATTTTATTTCATGCATATATGCATTGTATTCATACAATTGGGACAACGCATGAGATAGGTGTGGGGGAGGGTTTACTAATATACTAACATAGATTTTTTCTAACATAAAATAAAAAACTATATCATAACCATATAAAAAAAACTTTTTGAAGTGAAAAATAATATTTTTGACTTATTTTTGTAAAAAAATTAATTTAATTTTAAGAATTAAGGGACTCATCATAATTAGAATTCTTATATTTGGTCAAAATAAAATTATTTGTTTGATTTCTAAGGTTAGGAGGAAAAATTAGAAAAGTAATTTGGTCTTAATTTTTACCTTGATAAAATAGGCATACATAATACACTCATGCACTTAGGATTCGAAACAAAAATTCTTGTCCCTTATAAAAAAAAGAAAAAATTATGTTATATATATATATATATATATATATATATATATATATATATAATCCTCTGATTAAGCTGGGTAGTTATGCCTCATGAAGCATAAGTATTCACGCCTAAAAGTGGTTCATATCATAAATAAAATCCTTAAGTCGAAGGGTGTTTTCTTACCCCGTGCCCTAAGACCGTCTGATTTGAAAGTCACAACCTTAGACTCGTTACATAGGCGAATAGAAAGCCTAATAGAATTAAGAATTATTATCTCTATAATAAATAAAAAAGGAAAAAATAAAAATAAATATAAGGCATAACAGTTGGAGTTGATGAATTCCTTAATCAAAACATTCACGGTCATAATGGTGCATATGACTTGGGGTAAAATAATAGACTAGAGGAGAAATACAGTTTTAATTCTTACCTAAATTAATAACAAGTTTCTGCATAGAGAATAAGTGTAGAAATGAATATGTTTGGTAATCCTAAGACTTATAGATTACTTGATTTTTACAAAAATATATCAAATATTTTCTCTCTTCTTCAAAAATGATTTTTTAAAAATACTAACATTTTATTTTTTCTTTCTTTTATGGATTTTGTGGGTATAATTCATTGAAAATCTTCACGAGATAAAACTTGTCCTCTAGGGATAATTTACAGGTTTAACGACTTATTGCACATGATAAGTGCAATTGCAATTCATACAAAAGTAAGTTAGTTAGAATTAGTTTAGTTTTTCTTTTTTGTTTTGCTCGAGAACGATCAAAAGATAGGTGTGGGAGCATGATTACATTTCATATTTGCATAATTATTGTCACATTTGCACATTTATTATTTATTTTTCTTTTATAAAACTTTGCTATTTAACCATCTTTTTGTTTATAGTGTGCAGTTACTTATTTAGGAAGAAAGGGAAGAGAAAATACCTAAGTTATCTAGAAATTCTATCTAAATTCGGATCCAAATTCAAATTAATTCCAAATCAAAAGATGAAAGGATATTCTCAGTATGTCCAGGTTTCAAATTCAAATTCTGAAGATATATCTAGATGATTGGGAAGATAAAGTCACAAAAGGAAATACATCATCAGAGTCCACTAAAATGCCACATATTCCCCTATTTTGACGCGTTTCCGCGGCTAGGATGAAGCCGCTGTGTTGGCGATTGATCGTGTGGATGTGATTCCCTATATTTTCTTTAATTTTCTATAAATACCCCAGCAGAGGCAGAAGCAAAAAAAGAATCCAGAGATCAAGTTTTAGGGTTTTCTTTAGTTCTATTTTCTTCCGAATCTAAGTGTAATTTTCTAGATTTTAGATCAAGAGTGATGTGCAGAGGAAGAGGGAGCAGTTGTAATTGACGGTGACAATATCAATACAAGGTTATTTTTCAGATCTTCTTTCAAATCTATCTTGTTATTTATTTGCTTTCTTTTTATAATGCAATATCTTTTTTCATATACCATGCTTTATTTAATTTCAATTATGTGTAACTAAATCTTCTTCATGACTTATTAATCTCTACCCACCACTACATCTAGTTTTGTTAGATGACTGATTGAACCATATGCATGCTTAAACTTTAGAATAAATTAATATTCTTGAAGGTACATGATAATAGATAATTAAATCGATATTAGTTATTACTATTAATTGGTTTTACTTATTCTATGCTTGGATTGCCTTGATAGCTTAATGTTAAATTTTGATTATTTTTTTATACTATGATTGGATGGCCTTGATAATCTAATGTTGAATTTTGGCTAGTGTTATTTCAAATAGGATTTTCTTTTCATCTTATGTATCTTTTTTGAATTTAATGCAACTTCAAAAGTATAATTTTTATGATCCAAAGTGAAGTATATTCTTTCATAGGTTAGCAAGTTAGTGGTGGTAGATGATTAGCAAGTCTTGAATCTCTTTCATATTTAAAAATCCACAAAATTTTCTTGCTTTTTAGTTCTCTTTTAGAAACCCTATTTTAGAAACCCTAGTTTAGAAATCCAAGTTTTTCATCAATCATCTCTTAAGTTTCTTTCTTAAATACAAAATTAAAAACCAAACAAAATACAAAAATTAAAAATCGAGCAAACAAATAAAAACAAAAACAAACAAATTTTCTTTTCTCTTTCTGTTTCATAAGCAGGGAAGAGATTACTTGAAAAACATTATCGAATAGCTTCTATTACATTCCTCCCTGTGAATTCGACCTGTTTAGCCATTTGCTATTGCGGTTAAATTGCGAGAAATCAGAGAACATTGCAGCTTTCAAATAACACTCTTATTAAACTCTGTTTTTCACAATTTCTGGGGAAGGATTTTACTAACATAACTTTCTCTCTTTGCTTAAAATAAATAAATAAATAAAACTTTTTGAAGTGAGAAACAATATTTTGACCTATTTTTATAAAAAAAATGAGTTAATCTTAAGGAATAGAGGAATCATAATTAGGATTTCTTAATAATTGGTTAAAATAAAGATTATTTGTTTGATTTCTAGGGCTAGAAAGAAAATTAAAAAAATAATTTGGTCTTTATTTTATCTTGATGAAATATGCACTTTTTAAATACACTTACATACTTAGGATTCAAAGCAAAGACTCTTATATTTAATAAAAAATAAAAATAAAAATTATATATATATAATCATCTGATTAAGCTGCATAGTTGTGCCTCATAAAGCATAAGTATTCATGTCTAAAAGTGGTTTATGTCACACATAAAATCTTAGTTTGGTGGCTTTATTTACTTGAATCCTTAAAGTCCTAGGGGAGTTTTCTCACCTGGTGCCCTAAACTATCAGGTTTGGGAGTCACCGACCTAAGGCTTGTTATATGGGCGAATTAGAAAGCTTAAAAGAGCTAAGGAATATTATCACCATAAAATGAAAAATAACTCATAAGAGTTAGAGTTGGATAATCTTTAGTCAAAATATTCACTGTCACAAAGGTGCATATAAATTAAAGTAAAATAATAGACTAAATAAGAAATTCAGTTTAAATTCTCACCTTAATTGATAAGAAATTTTTGCATATAGTCTAAGTATAAGAATGAATAATTTGGTAACCCTAAGACTTATAGTTGATTTTTGCAAGATTTCTTCAAAAAAAATTCTCTCATTCAAAATGCATTTTCAAAAATAATAACACTTTGTTTTTCTTTCTTTTATGGATTTTATGGGCGCAATTCACTGAAAATTCTCAGGAGACAAAACTCATCCTCTAGGGGTAACCTAAAAGTTTAATGGCTTGTTACACGTACTAAATGCATCAATGATTCCTATAAAAGTGAGTTAGATTAGGTTAGTTTAGTTTTTTTTTCCTTTTCATTTGTTTTGCTCGAGGGCGAGTAAAGGATAGGTGGGGGTGTGATTACTCATCAATTTTGCATATTATACATCATATTCTCACATTGATTTTAAATAGAACTCTACTATTTAACCTTCTTTTTTTTATTAGTGTGCATGTTTTTATTTAGTGTTTAAGGAGAAGAAAAGCCTAAAAAGCCCAAAGAAGCCTACTTAAATTCAGAGTCAAATTCAATTATTTTTCGAGTCAAGAGAGGAAATAAATATTCTCAGAATATCTGCTTTCCAAATCACAATTCTGAGTATATACCTTTAAGATGATTGGGTGAGACGAAGTTACAACAAAAATTAATGAGTCATTCATTTTCTCCTAGATTGCCGTAGAAATGTGACAATATCAGGGCGGTTGACTTCCCGTTTGTGTATGACACCGATTCCTCATATTCCTAAGCATTCTCCTATAAATACCCTATTGAAGGAGGCAAAGAGACATCAGAGATAAAAGATTAGGGTTTTCTTTAGTTTCTTTTTCTTCCGAATTTCTATTTTAATTTTCTAGATTTAGATCAAAAGTGACTTTGTGAGAAAGAAAGAGTAATTGTAATTGAAGGTAACAGATTCAATATAAGGTGATCAGCATGATTTTGTCACATTTTCATACCCATATTTATCTATCATTTGTTTATAAATAATGCTACTCGGGTATTTTTAGTCTATTTTGCAGACAAAGTTATTAGGAGAAGACTGGACCACAAAAGACTCTTTCAAGACCGTAAAGCGCATTAAAAGGAGTTGAAGGTGAGATAGGAGGCTTGACATTGCTGGGAAAAACGTCTAAAACTGAGATCAAAGAAATTTTCGATCAATGCGGAAGAGTTCAAGGCCAGTTGGGGAAAAACGCAATTTTACAAAAGTTAGGGCTTAAACGCAAAATGGACAGAGATGTAAAAGTGCAAAATTAATTTAACAATTCTCCTTGTAATTTCGTAACTGTTTTGGACTTTTATGTAAAATAATCAAAACCCTAAGCCTATAAATAGCCAAGGCTAGGGTTTTGAGAAGGAGTTTTTTTTTCTTTTTCACAGGTACGTACATTTTCTAGATCTAAAAGTTTGAGGCTTTTATTTTTTTTCTCTGCATAAAATTCTCGTTCACATTATTATTTTCGTTCTTGTTTGGTTTTGATTGATTCATCAAACGCCTCTCTCCGTTCTCTCTGCATCATAACAGCTCTTCTATCATCAAAAAGAAAAAAAATAAAAAAAAAGAGAGGAAGGCAGGCGCCATCCACAGGCGCCATACCCAGGCGCCCTATTCAAACAAAAAAAAAAACATAGGAGGGGCGCTGGCGCCCCCCATTTGAAACAGGCAGAGGGGCTGGGTTCCCTCCTATTGGAGGGAACCATTTTGAAAGAAAGGAGGCGCCCAAGGGGCGCTCCAGTTTGGAGAAGGAAGGGCCCCACCCACCTGCAGGTGCAGGTGGCCTCAACCGGCTGAAAGGTAATTTTTTTATTTTTTTATTTTTGTTTTTATTTTATTTTGTTATAATACTTTCATTAGTTTAATTAATTAGAGTTTCAGTTAATTGTTTAATTAAAGTTAGATAATTTTAAACTGATTTAATTAGTTTAGTTTATTGTTAATATTATCATGAGTAGCTAATTTGCTGCAAGCGCTCAGGGGAGATGAACCTAGACTTAATTCTTGTGGACCGAGTCATTCTCTTATTTATGACTGTATGCACACCAATTGACCTATAATTTTTAGGAGATTATTTTTAGAGTCACTACTTATTTGACAGGCTATATATCGAGGGTTAATGGTCCATGCTTAAGGTTTTGTCGCATTTATGTTATTTATTTAATTTAGATAATTTACCTTTGATGGACCATGTAACTGGATAATAGCTTGTGCTTAAATCTAGTGTTCAGAATTAATGTGCCTCTTAGACATAGAGATTTGGTGTGTATTACAAACTGGTAAGGAGACCAAAATTGACCGCTTGATGCTAGTTTAGGGGATTCGATCCTAAGTGCTTGACTTTTCTTTTAGTATAGTTAGTTCACATAGCTCACAAACCCACAATTTTTGATCAATTCGCGTAGAGGTGTTGAAACCATAAGAACCACCTGTCCCCGGCAACGGCGCCAAAAACTTGATGGGGAGAAGTAAATATGATTTGAAAATATGACAGCTGATCTGAATATCTTCAACCTTGAAGGGCAAAAAAGTGAGCCATCAACTGAATTCTTTGAAGTAAATATGATTCAAAGTCGATCAAATGAATTCGAGGATGATCAGATGGATTCAGACTTTGGATGTACTCACCAAATTTTTGACGAGCTATGCGAGGAAGAGATCAGGATGTTTGATGAAATAAATCAACATGTTAATCATGTGTCATCCCTGATTCAAGAAATGGCGAACGATCATATTGACAACGAGTCAATAAATTTTGGTTGTAAATACTGCGAACAAAGCTTTGAAAAGATCTTTGAGGATGAGCTTTTACTCCTGGATGAATTGGATGGACACACATTCCCCATAGGATTCTTTGATAAACGTTTGAAGAGATATTTGACGATGACTCAAATTCTTAGCTATTGATCAAGCTGGCTCACATCAAAGTGAAGATAATAAGATTGGGCTAGGAGTTAATGTTGCGGAAGTGAGTCTTCTTTCTAACTTGCTGAAAAGAAGAAAGCGGAAGAGGAAGAGGATAAAGAAAAAGAGCGTGATGATCAAGTTTAAAGGAGGTTGTGCTGAAATGATAAAGGGTTCTAATTTACAAGTAAAGTCGATGAAGAGAACCCACTTTGAGAGTGGAAAAAGATCAAGGGGGAGGAACCGACATAGTTTAAACTAGATGTGCGGAAAACGTGGAGTTGTACATATGTATATATTTGTTTTATTTTTCTTTTAATTTTTGAGTCTTTTATTTCTCTTTTAGTTAGTTGAGTCAGTTTTAGTGAGTCTTTGATTTATCTCTTTCTTTAACCTATGTGCCGAGTTTATTACAAGTGATACAGGATAAGCAAGGAGGCATCCACCACACACATGGAGAATTTTTGTTGATTCGACAACTTGATTTCCTAGTGCACTGTGAGTATTTCTAATTCTAGCATACTGTTTATATTTTTATATCTTTTGTATGCTTGGAGTGCAAATTACATGATTGTGTGCATGTTTGATCATCATGATTGTGTGCATATTTTGGATGTGTAAATTACATGCTATATTCATTCTATCTCTCTATTCAAGTATATGCATGAGGACATGGCACAGTTTAGGTGTGGGGGGAAGATTCACTTATTTCTTTTATTTAGGAGTCTTTTTGGTTTTGTTTTAGTTTTAGGGTTTTCACTTTATTTCTCTTTTCTTTCTTTATCTAGAGTCTTAAAAAAATTGTGAAAAATTTGAAAATTTTCGGCAAATAATTAGCTAGTATGTGAGTGATTTAGTATCCATGAGTGGATTTTAAGGGTAAGATCATGATGAAAGAGTTATAAAGTCTTAAAATAAAGATTAGAATCTAAAACAGACATACCATCTAAACTTAGTCTAAGTGATTATGTACCCAATAGCACTTACACTATTAGTTTATAGGCTTGGGATATTGATTACAACTAAAAAAAAAAATTTGTGAAAAGGAAAAAAAATTTTATTATATAATAAAATAAAGATTAATAAGTCTTGTCTTGTGGCCTCAGTTGCTTGAGTAATTAAGTCCGTAGGAGTGTCTTTACACTTATTGCCCTAAGACCATCTGGTTTGAGAGCATTGACCTAAAGCTCGCTATATGGGTAGCTGAGAAAGCCTAATAGGACAAGACACTATAAAAATATAATAATTTTGATTATCAATTAGCTAGGTACTTTGGCCTCAGGAAGCCTCGGTATCTACGCGAAAGATAGTTAAAAATATATATATATATATAATAATTTTGATTATCAATTAGCTAGGTACCTTGGCCTCAGGAAGCCTCGGTATCTACGCGAAAGTAAAAAAAAAAAGTATGAAAGTTGTAATTAAATATTCCCAAGCTTAAGAACTACATCACGATCACGGGGTACATAGGATCTGAAACTTAGGACAGGTGGTGTAAAGTTTTAGATTGAGACTTTATTTTATAGCCAATATGATTTCTTGAATTGAGTTTTACTTGAAGATGAAACTCTTGAAAATTGATGATCTTACTACCTAGCTAACAAAAAAAATTGAATTGTTTTCCTTTTCTTGATTTTCGGTTATCCTTATTTTACTTTTATTTATTTCTTAATCTCTAACTTTCTTGGATTTTGTGGGTGTAATCCACTGAAAACCCTCACGAGACAAAACTCGTCCTCTAGGGTAACCTAGGGGTTTAACGGCTTGTTGCACATGCTAAGTGCAACCGTGATTCCTACGAAAGTGAGTTAGAGTAATTTAGTTTTTCTTTTTCTTTTTATTAATTTTGCTCGAGGACTAGCAAAAGATAGGTGTGGGGGTATTTGATCAGCATGATTTTGTCACATTTTCATACGCATATTTATCTATCATTTGTTTATAAATAATGCTACTCAGGTATTTTTAGTCTATTTTGCAGACAAAGTTATTAGGAGAAGACTGGACCACAAAAAACTCTTTCAAGACCGTAAAGCGCATTAAAAGAGTTGAAGGCGAGATAGGAGGCTTGACATTGCTGGGATAAACGTCTAAAACTGAGATCAAAGAAATTTACGATCAACTCGGAAGAGTTCAAGGCCAGTTGGAAAAAAAAACGCAATTTTACAAAAGTCAGGGCTTAAACGCAAAATGGACAGAGATGTAAAAGTGCAAAATTAATTTAACAATTCTCCTTGTAATTTTGTAACTGTTTTGGACTTTTATGTAAAATAATCAAAACCCTAAGCCTATAAATAGCCAAGGCTAGGGTTTTGAGAAGGAGTTTTTTTTCTTTTTCACAGGTACGTACATTTTCTAGATCTAAAAGTTTGAGGCTTTTATTTTTTTCTCTGCATAAAATTCTCGTTCACATTATTATTTTCGTTCTTGTTTGGTTTTGATTGATTCATCAAACGCCTCTCTCCATTTTCTCTCTGCATCATAACAGCTCTTCTATCATCAAAAAGAAAAAAAAAAAAAAGAAAGAGAAGAAGGCAGGCGCCATACCCAGGCGCCCTATTCAAACAAAAAAAAAAAAAAATAGGAGGGGCACTGGCGCCCTCCATTTGAAACAGGCAGAGGGGTTGGGCTCCCTCCTATTGGAGGTAGGGGTGCCACCGGATACGGATTATCCGCGGATATCCGTATCGAATCCGCCTCCAACCCGGATACGGATATCATTTTTTCACATCCGTCAATATCCGTATCCGTATCCGTATCCGAAAGTTAGGTGAGGATACGGATATGGTAAAAGCAATATCCTATCCGTATCCGATCCGATATCGAAAGGTAGGTGCTTGACAATGATATTCGTATGAAAGAGACTATTCTTCAATGGAATGAGGCAATAAATTTTGATATATTGAGTTGGTGAAAAAGTGATAGTGAAAAGTATTCGATTCTTATAAGAGTAGCATGAGATATTTTGAATATTTCGACATCAATCATGCCATCCGAATCGATATATAGCACCGCGCTCGTGTAATATATTGCTATAGAAGTCGAATGACAATGGATACGGTGGAAGCATTGATATGTCTACAATAATATCATAATATGTATCACATTTAATATTGTTGTAAACGAGATAAAAAGTAATATAAGCATATCTATTTAGTTGTTCCTTAAGCGTATCCATTTTTATATATCCGATTAGTATCCGTATCCGATCCGCTAATATCGGATCTATATCCGATATCCGATTTTAGCGGATACGGATATCATTTTTTCACATCCGTCAATATCCGTATCCGTATTCGTATCGAAGGTTGGGTGCGGATACGGATATGGTAAAGACAATATCCGATCCGTATCCGATCCGATGGCACCCCTAATTGGAGGGAACCATTTTGAAAGAAAGGAGGCGCCCAAGGGGCGCTCCAGTTTGGAGAAGGAAGGGCCCCACCCACCTGCAGGTGCAGGTGGCCTCAACCGGCTGAAAGGTAAAATTTTTTATTTTTTTTATTTTTGTTTTTATTTTAATTGTTATAATATTTTCATTAGTTTAATTAATTAGAGTTTCAGTTAATTGTTTAATTAAAGTTAGATAATTTTAAACTGATTTAATTAGTTTAGTTTATTGTTAATTTTATCATGAGTAGCTAATTTGCTGCAAGCGCTTAGGGGAGATGAACCTAGACTTAATTCTGTGGACCGAGTCATTCTCCTATTTATGACTGTATGCACACTAATTGACTTATAATTTTAGGAGATTATTTTTAGAGTCACTACTTATTTGACAGGCTATGTATCGGGGGTTAATGGTCCATGCTTAGGGTTTTGTCGCATTTATGTTATTTATTTAATTTAGATAATTTACCTTTGATGGACCATGTAACTGGATAATAGCTTGTGCTTAAATCTAGTGTTCAGAATTAATGTGCTTCTTAGACATAGAGATTTGATGTGTATTACAAACTGGTAAGGAGACCAAAATTGACCGCTTGATGCTAGTTTAGGGGATTCGATCCTAAGTGCTTGACTTTTCTTTTACTATATTTAGTTCACATAGCTCACAAACCCACAATTTTTGATCAATTCGCGTAGAGGTGTTGAAACTATAAGAACCACCTGTCCCTGTGGATCGACCCTCAAGTGCTACATCGAACGACCGTGCACTTGCGGTTATTTAAAACGAGGAGACAAAATCTCCCCATCACAAGGTTTAAATTATTTTCCTAACTCTCTTTTGTTTATTACTTTCTTTTTAATTATGCAATCTTTTATTTTATATTTGCTTTGCTTTAATTATGAATACCTAATTCAATTCATGGCTCACTAATTTCTAAACACTACTAACTTCTGATTTTTTACTGATAACCCGATTGAATCATATGTATGCTTAAAACCAAAGCTTGTGAATAAGCGAGTGTTCTTGAAGCCACATAAGGATGGGTATAATTTATTATTTTCTAATACTAGTCAATAATTCTTCTTATTTTATGTTTGCTAAAACTTGATAGTTTAATGTTCAATTTTGACTAAGTGTGCTTCAAATAGAAGTTTTCTTCCATTTTTTCTGTCTTTCTTAATTCTCATACAAACTTCATGATGGAACTATTGCTTATGATTCAAAGTGAAGCAATTATCTCTTAAAGGTTAGTAAGTTAGTGGTGGTAGATAATTAGTGAGCCTTGACTTTTCTCATATTTTAAACAAACTAAATATCTTTTCTTTTAGTGCTTTTTAGAAACCCTAATTTCAAAACCCTAGTTTTAAAAACCCTAGTTTGCTTTTCAATTATCTTTTAAGTTTTTCTTTTTACTCTCTTAAACTTTCAGGAAAAAAAACCAAACCAAACAACTTTTCTTTTCTTTTTTCTTTTTGTTTCTTAAGCAGTGAAAAGATTACTTTAAGAGCCGTACAGAAACACTTCTATCACATCCCTATTTGTGGATCATGACCCGCATAGCCACTGCTACCGCGGTTAAATTGCGAGAAGCCAGAGAAATTTTTCTACTTTTAGATAACAACTTTCCATACTCTAGGTTTTTCCCAATCAGAAGGCTTTTGGCGGACAAATCCTTCTAGGTACTTCCAGAGGTTTTTGTAGTGCATGGTGTGGTCCCCTTACTATCATGGTAAGAACAATATTCTTCTACTATGGATAGTGCAGGGTCATATTGGATTGATTTCGGGTGCCTTACCAATGGTTGGTTCTTGATGGCATTGATTCGTTGATGTGGAACCTCAGAGGGGTGAAGTGCTAATCCATCTTGAAGGTTTGGGGGGATTTGGTGATAGGACCAGGAAAGCTTGTCCGTTGTAAGCGGGTTGCCCTAATTGGGGTGACCAGCATTTGGTCGATGTCTCGCATTGTGATTTTGACTTTTCACTGTCATTAACGCATTTGAGAGACTGGTTAGCAGAGCTCTTTATCGCCTCCTCTAAAAAGATGTAAGACTGGGCTTGGGAGAGGATCTCACTTATCCAAGTGATATTATGCTTCAGTAAATGCTTATATAGAGGTTGAGAGACCTGCAGTCCGTTGATGAACGCGAGTGCAGAGACATCTTCATCGCAATTGAGAACTTAGCGAGTTGTTTCTAGAAAAAGTCAATGTATGACTTGAGGTTGTCACCCTGTCTCATTTTGACATATAGGAAGTGGTGATTATTCTTCTTGGTTTCTCGGCGGGAGATGTATTTGGTGAGAAACACTTCGGTCAGGTCCTTGAAGTTGTGGAGCAAACACGACAACAAAGAATAAAATTAATCTGAGGCCGCTTCTTTCAGACTAGACGGAAAGGTTAGGCACATGAGCAGACCGTTGCGAGAGCAGACTACCATCTTGTCTCGGAAGTGCCTGATGTGTTATATCGGGTCACTGGCTTTGAAGTAGTAGTCAAAGGTTCGAGTTGTGAACTTTTCGGGAACTCACACTCCATGATCTCTTCGGAGAGAGGGGAGTCAGAAACTTTCGTAGCTATATGTTTCGGTCCGCTACGGAGTTGCAGCTTCACCTCCTGGCTTGGCCTTTGAACCAGTTTGTTGAGGGTTCGAATGTCATGGATCTCCTTGATCCTCCTCCTTGTCTGGCCGTGCTGAGCTCTCATTCGGAAACGTAGTGTATCATCCTCATTGTCGAAGCAATCTTCGTGCAGGGAAGAAATTGATCTGGACGTGTGTCGCGATCCTGACAGGAGTCAAAATTTGACCACTACCCTTTCAAAATTAATCTTTATTACTTCTTAAGTAGAGTATAATTTACATGTTTACTATTATAAGTCTTAAATTATCTTAAATATATATAATTTACCCTTTATTGTAAATACTTCATTTCTAAATAGTATATATTTTCTAGTTCAATTTTCTATCTTTTTCTCCTCTATTTTTTCTCCTATTTCTTTATTTATTTATTTCATGTTTTGTGGGCTTCTGGGGAGGAAGGGGGTATAAGCACTGACTTATTCTTTTAGATTAATAAAAAATTCTATTGGAGCAACAGGGGAAAAGATAATAAAAAAATAAACATATTCTTTTGGATTAAAATTAAAAAGTGACGTTGGAAAGTAAGAAAAATAAGAAAAAAAAAATTAATCTACACAAACAAGAATAGTGTACATGAACCAAGGTTTCTTGAGAAGAGAAGAAAGCCAAATGCCTACTTTGTACAACATAATTATGCGGGGGGGGAGAGAGAGAGAGAGAGAGAGGGTATAATTGGTAGGTATTTTAATTCAAAATGATGGCAACATCAGAAGATTAGAGCAGAGAATCGCTGTTGGATGCTGTCAATAGCTGATACTTAAATACCCAGATACAGAGCGTGCAGTTATAAATATTGTCGACAGCCATTGAGGCCTGTCAACAGCTGTGACTCAGTCTGTCGATAGGCCCCCCATGGCCGTTGACAGTTGTAACCCGAGAGTTGGGTGTTGTGCAGTTGTCAACAGGCCCTCCTGGCTATCGACAACACGTGTTATGGACGATTTTCAAGTCGGATTCTTAGTCTATTTCTGATTCGAATTCAGAGCTTTTGTTTTTTTTTTTTCGTGAGCTCTCTGCCTGGATAAAGAGGAATATTATCCTCATTGATTGTGACCTGAAGTGATTGATTGAATAAGATCTCTCTCCCTTTCTGCTTGAGAACGTAGTCAATTGTCGAATCTTGTTAAAAATGTATTTTCTCGCTTTCTTTCTCGTTTATTTGTTTTTGCTGTGTTCGTGATTATTCTGCAGTAAAACTTTACTGTTTACATTGGGCCTCCATCATTATTCCAAACAAATTATGTACGGTGAACTACAATAAATATAATTTATTGGAATGATAAATTAGAAGCGGTAATGGACTTTTCGCCGCCGCCAACCCCTACCCGCAACCAAAAAAAAAAAAAAAAAAAAAAAGTTGGCCTGAAATATGAATGTTGGACGATATAGCTAATTATACTTGCCGACAGCATGTTTGATAGAAATGTAACCACAGCAGAGGATTTTTTTTTTTTTTGGGGCAAGGCAGGCCGTAGCCCTTTTCATTCACAATTGGCAATAGTAATGGAGTTCATACAAAGACATGCACTAGAAACAACAGGGAACTGATCTGGAAACCAAACCCCATGTATAGAAGTCTCCAAAGCTCTTGCAGCAAGATTGTTCGCTGGTTTGTTTTCCCTTCGAGGAGTGAGAGTGACAGATGAGAATAAGAAGCAAGTAGCCCGCGACAATCATAAATCGCATTCATTTGGGAGCCGATTCTCAGAGCTTCTAAGAGAGCAAGGCGTTCTCACACTTGCGCATCAGAGGTTGCATGAGCGCCCATCCAAATACATTGTCCACAAATGTTGTGAATAATTTCTTAAGGAATTAATCTACTATTAAATTTATGAGTAAATCTAATGCAAACATAGAGACTTACATAGAAAACCCGTCTGCCCCAAACAGCATTGCTTTGCCGATGGCTGCATTCGAGAGTTGATTGCAAGAGTTGCCCGGTCACAGGCATCCATGGAGTGTCCTCGGTGGCTGAAGAGTCTCTGGATCTAGTTGCTGGGGGTTGAGGATGTGATATTTGGAATTCAAATCTCTCTTATTTGATTTAGAATAAAACAGTAATGCAACAAATAATTTAGGTGTTAGCTTAGTCAAAGAATTCAAAACAATACTTATTTGTAATTGTATCTATGTTATGATTGGAAAATGGACACGGAGAAGCACCCCTAATATCAATAATTTCTATTCATTATGCATGATTAGTTTATGAAAAAAGAATGTATAATTAACTCATTTCTATGTATGATATGTGTCATACGTAAACATTTTATTTGTAACTTACTCTCTTAGGTAAATTACTTAGTTACTCTTTTCTCGTGTTAAGATAAGTGAAATAAGAAGTAAATTTTTTAATTTCAGTTAAAATGTATAATAATATAATGGTACCCAATTTTAATTTTATAACATTCTATTCTTTTATTTTTTTAATTTTTAATCATTACTATTATTATTATTATTACTATTATTATTATTTCAAAGGAAAGGCTTAGCCAGTTTCATTCATTTGAAGGAGTGGTTTGTTATATCAAGACTCAACACTCTGATCGGGTGACAGGTACAAAACCTAGCTATATAGCGCTCGTTAGACATAGCAGTTGCCTCCAAGAAGTGAGCAGCTTCACTCGTAGCTCTTCTGCTGCATTACCCCTTTCGCTTCGTTTGGTTGCCCACACACTTCTGCACATCTTAGCAATCTGCTACTGTATTTGTTTTCCTTATCCGATCCTTACTCGTATCTCGATTTAGCGAATGTGAGTACATGTTTTTCCTTATCACACCATATTTGTATTCATATTCGTGATTGGAAAATATATACATATATGATATATTCTATACCCAACTCGTAATTTGTGGGTTTAAGTCAACATGTACGGGTTTGGGTCATAAATAGTCGAACTAGTCTTACCTGTTCATTAAACTGACTGTGTTGGGGTTTTGAAGCTTGGCATATTTAACCAGCTTATGACAAGGGAGAAACCCATCAATTTTATATACTGCAGCTTCCAACTTGGCTCTGGCAGGAATCTTAGAAAACAGTTGTGCATCACTATAAGATCTTGAAGACAGCAAAAGCACAAGAACTAGTGCTCCATGGGAGCCAACTTGTGTTGTCCCTCTCCATCTTTACTCTCCCATAAGCTTTTTGGTCGGCTTTCTTCGAAATCCTCAACTGCGGGCGTAAGGAACTGGCATTAATAAATAATTAATCACAAGAAAAGCATGATTAAGGAATTGTAAGAAATAGTATGCTAATGACCATTTTTCTCATTGTTATGGTGGGTTGCAACTTCAATGCAACCGCGCACGCTTTGCAAAATATTTTAAGCTAAAAGTAGAATAAAACTGTACTGTTTGATGGGCTTCTGGCACACCAAAAAGACACAATTATCAAAACACGGCAAGATGTTAGAACTATTTTGAGTGTTCTTGCACATCTAATACTAGTTTAATATTAGTTTAATATTTTCATAGTTAATTAAATGTTATACAAATTCTAGAAATTTTAGTTACTAGATCATGCACTTGATTAGATAACATGTAAGGGATATATGTAAGGGACATAATCTAATCCAGTGGTTTCTTAAAGATACACTTAACTTGTAACTAATTTTAGATACTTAGTTGCAATAAATTACGTATTGGCATGTGAGATGTAATGATGGGCCTAAAACTCTCAGTCTTTAGGATGTCATGAGCAAGTACAGAAATATATGTAATACACAACTATGTTTGAAATCTCTAACACTAATTACTTAAGAGACACGTTTAAACTGTTATATGACCTCTTTGACTTAATGTTATTGTTGCTTTGGAATTGTTCTTAAGTGTGTTTGTCATACCATGTTTCCCAAAGTATAATGGAGCAGAGGCGTGACGAGAGTAGGCGACGTATATATACAAGAAAAATACCCCACGTACACACGCTAAGTTTAAAGTAACCTGAACAAGTAATATAATCTACTAAAATAACGTCCTAACACTGCAATATGACATATGATAACATTATTTTATGAATAATCAAATAGAATAAAGAAGAGTCTGGACGATATAGAGAATCGAATGAAATAAGAAATGAAGAACAAGGCAAGAACAATACCTAAGATCAGAAGATCAAATGAATAAGTTCGAGCTCTTCACAATACGTATGATCCTCTCTAAATACCTGATCAGTAAAATAGAATATACATGGATCTGGATATGCAAATCCAGTGGAGTCAGAAAACTCCCAATGAGTGTGTAAAATGAGAGAATGTGCACATGCATATTACGTGTGAGCGTACTACGATACTACCATATAATTATACTAGAAAAGAAATAACATAAATAAAATAGTAATAGGAAGATAGTAAGTATAACATAGTATTAGTCAGCATATTACAAGTATTAAGATAACATACAGTACCTAACTTAAAGAGTGATGAAATCTATCTGTTATAAAATCATATGTCAAGTGTTTATCATAGCATGCATGTACAATCAAGTGAACGTAATCAGTCTACGATGTCATATATAAGGTCAACTCTGTTATTAATTATGTTAGCGAACACCGATTGCCACATGCAGTAAATGCATTCTATGCTACGCCTACTGCACATATCAATTACGGTCTTATATTATTGAAACTGATTAGTTGAAGATATTGTTTATATTTTAAGTGAGTCCCGTACATACCTGAGACCACGACCAATGTTCTTGGCGCTGAACTAGACCGTACCGCCAGCTACTCAATACATGAATAATAACAACATAAATATGGTGGGTGTCGGTCATCCCAAAGAACTCTGCAGTGGAATCCTCTTTCGATTGTAAAAATTATATCGTAGATCTACCCAAAATACAGACATTGTCTCCTCCATCAATTTTCCCAATCTCGGTGTAACTTTTCCAATTACATTATTATTTAATTTGCTTAAATCCATCAATATCCATGTTATCTCGATTACTAAGACAATATGATGACAATAACGGTAATAGTGACAATGAAAACGTCAATGTAGAAATATGAATGAGATATTGATGTTACCGTTTGACAATATTTTTCAGTGATTTCAGTGACATGAATTTACTAATAACATGTCAGGATGCTGCGTCAATAGGCAGTTTCATCTAGAGCTATCAAGATCTCACCTCAATAAGCAAGGATATGAATATAACACGCCTTTTAACCTTAAATCTCAATATGATCACCATAAGAATCAATTGATCAATAATATAGTTCTTTCAATACTATCAATCTACTCTAATCCTCTAAATCATCAGTAGATCCATCCTCCAAGTCACCAGTATATCAGAGTCCAACCAATAAATACTCAGTTACATCAACCAATCATTATTATCAAATCTGATTTAGACATTAATCCACTCTCACTTTAATTAAACTCAAACACCAATCCAAGAATCAAAATAACAACTCAACTGCATAAATGGATAATCTACTGATTCAGACCAATCCAATCGACACCAATTCCTCAAATAATATGAAATCTAGATCTATCTCTAAATCTGAAACTCAATATCAAGAAGCTCATCACTGCTTGATTAGTCTACAGTTCTGCATTATTATATCGCATTTTCCTGCTGATTCATAAATAAAATGTCGATCTAAATCATGTTTTGGTCACTTTTGCAGATAATCAAGACAAGGAGGGCAAAAGGGTAATAAGAGCTTAATTAAACTCATTTTCGGGTAATTAAATCCGGATTCGTTGGAGGCCAAGCAAGGGAGCTTCTAGAAGATGCATTGAATCTAGATCTTTGCGCGCGTCAGACGAATATCCAGGCAAAAATATTAGAATCCAAGTATTACCAAGAAGGTACTAGAAGCGACAGGAACACGCTCGCCAAAATCAGGGATTTAATTCCCTGGATTTGCCGCAAAAACGGGGCAAATGTCGCGTTTCTGCGGCAAAGTGGTGGGGCCACGCGTCGATCTTTGACGCGTGGCCTTATCTCGTCTTCTAGAACCCTCTTTTCCCTATAAGTACCTCTACAGAGGCCCAGAACGCAAGCAAATTTAGAACTAGGCTAGATTTTCTCTCTTCTAGTTATAGATTAGGATTTTCTTCTTCTTTTATTTTGTATTTTCATTTCCTTTTTACATCTTGCAGTAGGACAGAGAGATTTAGAGAGAGATAGAGAGATATTGATGTAATAGATGGTGACAATATATGTAAAGGTGCCTCCTTTTTTCTCTATTGTAATCTTCTCCATCTTCTACATGATACTTCGCTAGATTTTCTTCTCACGGTGAGTAACTACTAACAACTAACTATCTAACCATTTACTTGATAATCCATATGAATCTAGTAGCCTCTATAAGGCCTTGCTCTTGCAAGAGCCATTGATGGCTCATGATGATGGATTCTAACATTCTAATATTTCTAACATCTAACTCACTAACTTGCAAATGCTAACTTTATTTCATGCTCACCTCTAACCAGTTTTGATGATCTAATAGTAACTTGCAACTTGTTGTGTGGTATAGATGTGTTGTTTGAATGTGGAAGAACTATCTTATGTGCCATGCTCTGTATCGTCTCTTGAAGCCAAGGATTAGTGATGGCCAAGGATTAGTGATGGCCAAGGATCACTAAGAAGTTAGCATGGTTAGTGGAGCAATTAGTAGTTAGTAGCCATGAGTTTTCTTTCATAGTTTTCCTTTTAAAAATCAATTTCTAAACTCTTTTATCATTTTTTCAAAACCTCTTCTTATTTCATTTTCTTTTATCTCTCATTTTCTACTTTCTTGTTTTCTTCCACCGATTTCACAACCACTTCTCTTTTATTTTCACATCGTCGTTTCATCGCATCTCCTCACTTATCACTTCTAGATTTTCTTTTTTTCTTTTTCTCATTCTTTTAATAAAGAAGACTTGTTAACAACTACGTGAATAAGAACTATTAATGCTTCTATCGCCTCCCGTCCCTGTGGATTCAACCCGTTGAGCCAATGCTATAACGGAAGTATTAAGGGAACATTAGCACACACATAATTTCATTGATCTCATAAAATACACATTTTCAAGTGCTGGTTCCGCTCCAATCAAATTTTTGGCGCCGTTGCCGGGGATGGGAATGGCTTTGATGTCACGTTTTTTTTTAACATTTTGTTCTTTGTTTTGGTGTGCAGGTCAATCTTTGCAAAAACTTAGCATTGCAGAAGTATAACCTTGCTTGCATATCCCTGCTCTAGAAAGCAGGGACCCTGTTTCCTAAATTGTGCTACGGAAATCCAAGAAAAGTCGTGCAAACGCGGCATTTGTGTGGCATTTGAACTTTGTCTTTTACAAGAAATTTGCAAGTTGCATATATTGTTGTATTCTTCTGCTAATTATCTGCTTTGATTTCCTGACACATTGCAATAAACTAAAGAACTAAAATACGGTATTTGGGCGCGTTTAAAATGGTTTAGATATTCGCATTTAGGCACGTGTCAATTCAATTCCAATATACAGTATTTTGTTCTGTTGTTGTGATTTGAATTGAGGTGTACATATGGCATTGCATATAGCAAAGGACAAACACGTGGGTGATTTACTCGATTTATGTTATCTTCTTGTCTATATTGCACACTTGCACGAATTGAAATTAAGGATAAAACCCATACAAGATAAGGTGGGGATTTCATCACCCTGTCTTAGCCCAAAAATCACCTCCCCACTCACACAACTCAAGCCCTAATAAAAATTGATAGACGTTGGCCTCTAGGGACATTTCGGATCATTAAGAGATTAACCGAGGTTGGAACTTATTTTGAATCTTACTCTTGTGAAATCGGTGTTTAAGGTTGGGGATTAAGAGGTTACGCCTCAAAGATACCATGGTTTTTTCTTAATTAAGACCCATTGCTTACGCACGGATACCCCCACCGTATTTTGCCCCTATCTGGCTGATTAGCTTATGGTCGGATTCATACAACAACCTCCCCCGGGTAATCGATCAGTTAGGAGTCGTATAGATCTAGGTCAACCCTAGTATAAGCTTGGTTTTGATTTTTTCTTTCTTTTTTTTGTTGTTTGATTTTTTCTTTTTTGTTTATGATTATTTGTGAAATAGAATCCAACAACAACAATTCTTTCAATCCTAATATGAATCCATATTTCACACCGATCCTATTTGATTCGGATAATTCCCACCTGGCTTTTTTCAATATAAACCAACCAACTACACCGGGTTGGACTTATCCGAATCAATATAACCTATATCCCCATCTTATGACTATAATTTAAAAAATAATTTCAGCTCGTCATAGAGTCAATAGGGACTCACCTCCCCAATCTAATTTTTCACCACCTTATCCACAATTTTCACAATTTCCACAATCTCTATTCCCCAATTTTGCTTCCTATACTCCTTTTTCTGGACCTCCCATTGAAGAAAAATCTGAGTTTGAAAAAAGTATAAAAGCCATGCTTGAGTCCCAACAAAAGAAGCTCAATTCACCAATTCCACAATATTTTCAAGATTCATACTCATTTCCACCTATTCAAAATGACCAACCATCAAACTTGAAAACGAGTATGGAGTGCTTTCGTGAGTCTGAGCTTCAATCTCAAAATATATTGGACTCACAATCTTCACTATCTTTTCAAAATTAAGATTCTTATACTCCCTTTCTGGACCATTCACTTGAAGAAAAATCACATCAAGAAAGGAGTATAGAAATCTTGCAGGAGTCCGCTATATAATTTCAAAAATCTTCTTCTCAGTCTATCGATAGGTTGGAAACACAATTGAGTAAATTGGTCAACATTTATAAGAATGAAGAAACTCTCTCTTCTCAACCTTTGACCAATCTAGATATCTCTAATTCTATCGATTTGACCCAGGACTCTTGCTGTTTTAGAAATCAAGATTCCTACACTCCCATTCTAGAGCATCCACTTGAAGAAACATCATATCTAGAAAAGAGTATAGAAATATTGAAGGAGTCTGCGCTACAATTTCAAAAATCTTCTGCCCAGTCTATCAATAGGTTAGAAAAATAATTAAGTCAATTGGTTAGCATTTATCGGAATAAGGAAACTCTATCTTATCAACCTATGACCAATTTAGATATCTCTAACACTATTGATCTGACCCAGGACTCTTGTCATTTTGGACACCAAGATTCAATTTCAACACACCCATCTGAACTTGATCAAACTTCAAATGTTGAAAATCTCATTGACACTTTGGCAAGTTATCCTTTTTCTGAAATTGAACTTAAGCATGAATATAATCCTGAACTTCAACTTGATAATTCAATTTCACTGCCTGATTCCATAATGACTGAGGTGTTTTTACCTGATTTCAGTTTTTTCCCGAGTCAACATTGGATCCTGTGCCAATTCATCATGAAATTGAATCAACAATCTTTTATAATCAACAAATTGAACTTGACCAATTTTATACTTTTGAATGTTTAATTGACATATTGGCAAGTTCTTATTTTATGAAATTGAACTCAATAAGGACTGTAACTTTGATTCTCAAATTTGTGATCTAATTCAAATTCCTGAATCAATATTGACTCCTATTTTGCTACCCAATTTGAGCAACATTTTGGAGTCAGTTTTGATTTCTACCTATCATTCTTGAACTTGAATCACCAATCTCAGAGAGTCACATTTCGTTATGGAAAAATGAATGTGGACGAGAATTTCAACTTCTTGATTTGGACCCGATTCCTGAACCAATTTTGACTCCTGAGCCTTTACTTGACTTAAGTCAAATTCCTGAGTCGATATTAGTTTATGTACTTCCTGAGTCTAAATCAATCATTCCATCTTTTCATACTCTATTTTGGCACAAAGGTGATGAAAATAATGACTCCGAAATTATTTTGAAAATTTGAAATTAGATGGGGTAAAATTCTGAATAAAAAACATAACTGCATACATTATTATAGTGGGTTATATTATAGAGGTCTGATGGGTTCCTCCGAACTCCACGCAAATTAGATTGGGCTACATTTTGTGGACCAATCAGACCACCACCGGAATCACCACCTTGAGATGATTTTCCTTTCCTCTCTATTTGTTTCATGCATATATACATCACAATGCATTGAGGACAATGTATGAGATAAGTGTGGGGGGAGGATTTACTAACGTAGAGTTTTTAGGTTTTCTTTCTTTTACACTTTCTTTAGGATATTTTAGAATTTTTTTTTGTATAGGATTTTTCTCTTTCTTTAAAAATTTTTTGAAATAAGAGACAAATTTTTGATCTATTTTTTAAGAAATTAAGATGATCTTAGAAATTAAGAAAGCCTTAATTATGACATCTTAAACCTAGTCGAAATAATAGATCTTGTTTAAGATTATAGGCTAAGTAAGATAAATTAGAGAGATAATTTTATCTTAAATTTTTTGCCTTAGATAGTATGCACTTCACACTTACACTTTTTTGGGATAGAAACAAAGACCTAAAATGTCATAAAGCAAAAAAAAATTAAAAATAAATAAATAAATATGATATAAATAATAAAAAACCACTTATTAAGTTGGATAATTATGCCTCAAGAAGCATGATTATTCACGCCTAATGGTGGTCAAAAGAAACAAATAATCTCCCTTACTTTTGTGGCCTTGTTTACTCGATCCTTAAACCGAGGGATATTTTCTCATCTAGTGCCCTAAAACCGTCTGGTCTGAGAGTCATCGGTTAAAGGCTCACTACCCGGGTAAACTAGAAAGTCTAAGAAAACTAAGGAAGAAAAAAAAAGAAAAAGAAAATATATATATATATATATATATATATATATATATATATATATATATATATATATATATATATATATATATATATATATATATATATATAAATGGCTTGATGGTTAGAGTAGAAATTCCAGAAATCTTCACTGTCACAAAGTGCATAATATCTAGGTTTTATGAAAGATAAAATATTCAATCTAATTTTGAATTCTTATCTTAATTGAAGACAAGATCTTGCATAGAGATTAAGTTTAAGGAAGACTAATTTTGGTGGACTTATAACTTTAGATCGCTTATATTTTTACAAAAATATTTTATAAACTTGTCTCTCTTTGCATTTTCAAAATACTAACATTTGTTTTCTTTCTTTATAGATTTTGTGGGTGCAATCCGCTGAAAACCCTCAGGAGATAACACTCCTCCTCTAAGGGAAACCTAGAGGTTTAACGGTTTGTTGCACACGCTCAGTGTAATCGCGTCACCTGCGAAAGTGGTGTAACAATATTTATTGTATGGTTTTTCTTTTTCTTGTTTTGCTTGGGACGAGCAAAAGATAAGTGTGGGGGTATGATTAGTCTACAACTCTGTATTATTATATCACATTTTCCTGCTGATTTATGAATAAAATGTTAGTCTAAATCGTGTTTTGGTCTTTCTTGCAGATAATTAAGACAAGGAGAGGAACAGGGTAATAAGAGCTTAATTAAACCCATTTTTGGGTAATTAAATCCGGATTCCTTAGAGGCCAAGTAAGGAAGCTTCTAAAAGATGCATGAACCTAGATCCTTGCGCACGTCAGATGAATATCCGGGAAAAAATACCAGAATCCAAGTATACCAAGAAGGCACTAGAAGCGACAGGAACACGCTCGCCAAAACCAGGGATTTAATTCCCTGATTTTGCTGCGAAAACGTGACAAATGCCGCGTTTTCGCGACAAAGTGTGGGGCCACGCGTCGATCTTCGACGCATGGCCTTGTCTCATCTTCTAAAACCCTCTTTTGACTATAAATACCTCTACAGTGGCATGTAACACAAGCAGATTTAGAATTAGGCTAGGTTTTTTCTCTTCTAGTTGTAGATTAGGATTTTCTTCTTCTTTTATTTTATATTTTTATTTCTTTTTTAGATCTTGTAGTAGGGCAGAGAGATTCAGAGAGAGATAGAGAGATATTGATGTAATAGATGGTGACAATCTATGTAAAGGTGCCTCCTTTCTTCTTCATTGTAATCTTCTCCATCTTCTACATGATGCTTAGCTAAATTTTTTTCTCTCATGATGACTAACTACTAACCACTAACGATCTAATCACTTACTTGATAATCCACATGAATCTAGTAGCCTCTACAATACCTTGCTCTTGCAAGAGCCATTGGTGGCTCATGATGATGGATTCTAGCATTCTAATATTTCTAACATCTAACACACTAACTTGCTAACTTGCAAATGCTAACTTTATTTCATGCTCATTTCTAACCGGTTTTGATGATTTAATAGTAACTTGCAACTTGTTGTATGGTATAGATGTGCTGTTTGAATGTGAAAGAACATCTTATGAGTCATGCTTTGTATCATCTCTTGAAGACAAGGATTAGTGATGGCCAAGGATCCATATGAGGCAATTATCACTAAGAGGTTAGCATGATTAGTAGAGCAATTAGTAGTTAGTAACCATGAGTTTTCTTTCATAGTTTTCCTTCTTCTTTTTATTTTGTTTTAAAAATCAATTTCTAAACTCTTTTATCATTTTTCCAAAACCTCTTCTTATTTCATTTTCTTTTATCTTTCATTTTCTACTTTCTTGTTTTCTTCCTCTGACAACCACTTATCTTTTATTTTCACATTGCCACTTTCATCGCATCTCCTCACCTATCACTTCTGGAGTTCTTTTTCTTTCTTCTTTTTCTCATTCTTTTAATAAAGAAGACTTGTTAACAACCGACGTGAATAAGAACTGTTAATGCTTCTATCGCCTCCCATCCCTATGGATTTGACCCATTGAGCCAATGCTATAACGAAAGTATCGAGGAACATTAGCACATACATAATTTCATTGATTTCATAAAATACATATTTTCAAGTGCTGGTTCTGCTCCGATCACTGCTTAAACAACTAATCAGTAGGTGAATCTAGAAATTCTTGATTCAATAGTCCGAAACCAGTATTATAATACACATCGATATTTATGTTAAACTATTCACTTGTATTATCAAAATTTAACTATCATCAGTCCCATTTAAACTATCATCAATTAAGAAAGGTCCGACTATATAAGAAAACCACACATTAACTACTATTACGAACTAACCAACCCCAAGGCCAAGTCAGATTATAGTCAAGTTCCTGTTGGCCCAAGGTTACAATCACCCGATTTTTGAGTTTTGATGACTACAAAACATATATAGTTATTTGTACTAATCATGTTTTAGTGTTTAAGTGTGTTTCAGGGTTCTATGAATTCAAGATTTCTTCTTCCCTAAAGGAAGGTATTTTTGACTCAAGATTGATTCATTTCGGGTTCAAAGATTCAAGCTATTTCAACATCGCATATGGAGGAGCCCATTTGAAGACCTTGTAGTCACCTAGAACCTTTGTAAGATTTAGTTTGTTAAAGAATGTGGTTATGATAAGTTGGCTCAAGAAAACACATACACACTTTCATTTAAAAAAAAAAATACGGTTTTTGTTTTGGTTAATTGATTTAGGTGCATGTCTTGATGGTTATACTTGACTCAAATTATTTTATATTTTTACATCTTATTTATATCATGTATACCAACCCTTATAGCATGCTACTTAATCATATAGCCTTACAAAATTATTTTGAAAATTTTTCAAAGTTCAAAATTTTTCCTATAAAAATCCTGTTTCAGGCCCAACGGTCGACCGGGTGGTCGACTGGCTCTAGTTCAGGCCTGATCGGTCAACCGCACTGGTCGACTGGGCCTTGTGGTCTTGACGTGCACGTTTGTGCACGTCTGCCAGTCGACCGGACCGGTCGACCGACTGAAAGACCCTTGCTCTCGGGTTTTCTCAGTCGACCGGGCCAGTCGACCGATAGAACAAAGAATTGTTTTTGTTTGAGCGCCAGTCGACCGGACCGGTCGACCGTGTCCAACGGCCAGTTGCCAGTTGGGCTGTCGGTCGACGGGCCGGTCGACCGACAGCCGCCAGCAGCCCCAACGGCTAGTTTTCTAAGTTTTGATCATTGGATTTGATTGTGACGTTGTAGTCAGCTATCTCTAAAATTTTGGGGGCTATTTTCTGACCTATTAAACTAGTTATAATGATGATTAGATCTCCTCTAATCCCTATAAATAGATGGCATTGGTCACTTGCAAAAATCAAGAAAAATACTCATTGTTTTGTATTTCAAAAAGAGAAGAAAAGTTTTTCAAAGCCCTCAACTCTAAAGTGCATTCTTGGTCTAAGTTTTTCAGTTGTTTTAAAGATTTTTTCTTACTCTTTTCAACTGAATTTTTCTCACTACACTTCTTGAGCCAAAAATCATTCCATTCTATAAGGAGTTGTAAGAGAGAAGTTTGTGGTCTTTTGATCACCTTGTTACTTGTTGTTCTTTGTGTTGAGATCCCTCTTGTGAAGAGGATTGGATTGGTGGGAGTTCGGTACTCCGGTCTTGTATAGACCTCTTGTAATTTCCTCGGTGGATATAGTGAAAATCCTTCACGATGGTGAAGGCGGGGACGTAGAACAGTGGCTCGAACCTCGAAACAAATTCTTTATATTTGCGATTGGTTTTCTCATTGTTTTTCATTGCTTTACATTTATATCTTGGGATACTTCTTGCTTGTACTTTAATATTGCATCCATTTGATTACTTGCATTTTTCTGTCTTTACTCATCTCAACAAGAAAGCAATTACGCACCTCAACTCATAATCTAGAGGAATCAAAGAGGAGAAGCTCTAGAGCCCTTCACGGGAAATTCGGCTTCAATTTCTTGTTTTGAGTGGCCGATTGCATTATTCCTTCATACTTGTTTAAAAAGATCATTAAATTAGCATTAACACCTATTCACCCCCTCTAGGTGTTTTTCAATTGGTATCAGAGCTTTGGTCTCTAGGCTCTTGGCTTAACAACCTTAGAGAGATCCTATATTGCTAATCACTTTATTCATTTTTCATCCTCATACATTTAGTAAAAATGGCCGAAGGAATTAAGACCCCACCCAAGTATGATGGCCTTAACCTTCCCATATGGAAGGTTAAGATGACCGTGTTTTTGCAATCCTTAGGAAGCCGGGTTGCAAAGGCGGTGACCAAACCATTTAGTGTACCCCTTAGTGATGAGGACACTTGGTCCGATATTGCCACGAAGGAGTTTGATGCTAATGCTAGGGCACACTATACCTTACTTCAAGCTCTTAATGACGATGATATTTCAAGAGTCATTCATTACAAATCCGCACATGAGATTTGGACTCACTTACTTGTCACTCATGAGGGGACTTCACAAGTAAAGAGGGCAAAAATCAACCTTCTTCGTTCTCAATATGAAAATTTTTCTATGCAAGAGAATGAAATCATAGATGATATGGTTACTAAATTTATAAAGATTACTAATGGACTTTCTTCTTTAGGTGATGTTATTGACAACGACCAAAAGGTGAGGAAGATCATCCGTGCACTCCCTCCATCTTGGGAAGTCAAAGCCACAACTTTGAAGGAGCTCAATGACAAAGAAGAAACGGAGCTTATCGGTCTCATTGGGAATCTCAAGACCCGTGAGATGGAAAGAAAAGCAAGAGAAGAGATGGCTCCTCCCAAGAAGAAAGCTATTGCCTTCAAGAGTTCTTCCACCTACTCCGATGACGATGATGAAGAAGAGGAAGATAAGGATCTTTCTCTTCTTATAAAGAACGTTCGGAGAATGTACAACAAGGCAAAGTTTCAAAATAGAAGGAGATGGCAATGTAAAGAAGAGAAGAAAATCATTTGCTTCAATTGCGAGAAGCCGGGTCACATTGTTGCGGAATGTGCAGATAAAGCCAAGCCCTCCAACTCCAAGAAGCCATACAAAAAGAAAGTTTTAAAGGCTACTTAGGATTCGGAGAGTGAATCCGATGAGGAAGTCGACACCGCTAACATGTGCTTCATGGCAAATGAAAGCACAAACAAGGTAACTCCCGATATATCTATTGATTGTGAGCTTTCTATAGATGAACTAGGAGAAGCTTTTGAAGAACTATCTCATAACTATGATTTTCTCAAAAGAAATACTTGAAAATGAAAAAGGAAAATGAATCTCTCAATCACAAAGTCTTCACTCTTACAAAAGAAAAGGATGAATTGTTTTCTACTCTTATTTCTACACAAAAGAATTTTGATAACTATAAAATTTCTTGCAAAGGAAAATTTTCACAAATTGATGAAAATGAGATTTCCATGCTAAAAGAGAAAATTGATTCATTAGGAATTGTTTTGAAGAAATGTGAATTTGATAAAAATAGAATAGAGGCTATGTTTCCTAAGAAACATGTCCCAAAGAAACATTCACATGCTATTCATGCTCATGTTCATAATTCACAACATTTACAACATGCCAAGCACCCTAAACATGCCCACACCCCACACACAAATCATGCATTCATGTATGGTAAAGTCTTTTCATGCACATATTGTGGCCGTAAAGGTCATTTAGTTAAATTTTGCTATGATAGAATTAATGCATCGCATAATCATGTTTGGGTTCGGGATACTAACTTTTAAGGACCCAAGAAAGTTTGGGTACCAAAGTCAACAAATTTGTTAAATGATGTAGGTACATTCCAAGGCCCAACGACTAAAGGATTGTGATATCTTGATAGTGGTTGCTCAAGGCACATGACTTGGGATATCAACAACTTTGCAACCCTATCAAGATATCATGAAGGTGGCACTGTCACCTTCGGAGATGACGCCAAAGAAAAAATCATTGGTATTGGTAATGTTAAACTTGGTACATCTCCTTTAATAGAAAATGTTGTTTTGGTTGATAGCCTCAAGCATAATCTCTTGAGTGTTAGTCAACTTTGTGACAAAAGTTTTGATGTTATTTTTGATAACCTAGCATGTAGAGTTATTGGTAGACAATCCAATACATGTATATTTTCCGGATTTCTTGAAAACAATGTATACATGATTGACATGTCTAATATGCTATGCAATGCTACTTGTTTGAAAGCCCTCGATGATGACTTTTGACTGTGGCATAGGAGATTAGGTCACATTTCTTTTGACCATCTATTTAGATTAAACAACAAGGAAATGGTGAAAGGTATTCCTTACTTGAACTTTGAAAAGGACCGCAATTAGGATGCGTGCCAACTTGGGAAACAAACCAAGTCCTCTTTCAAGTCAATCAAGGATATCATGACATCACGACCCTTGGAGTTGATCCATATGAATTTGTTTGGTCCTACTCAAACCAAAAGTCTAAGTGGGAATCGTTTTGCTTTCATTTTAGTTGATGATTTCTCGCGTTTTACATGGATTTTCTTTTTAGAACACAAAAATCAAGCCTTTTCATATTTTCAAGCCTTTAAGAAAAGAGTTGAAAAGGAAAAAGATTCTTCTATTTTAAGAATAAGAAGTGATAGAGGTGGTGAATTCAATAACCAACCCTTTACCACTTTTTGTGAAGAACATAGAATTAAGCATGAACTATCTTGTCCTAGAACTCCACAACAAAATGGAGTCGTTGAGAGGAAAAATTGTACATTACAAGAGATGGCTAGGACAATGATAAATGAATATGGTCTCCCTCATTATCTATGGGCTGAGGCTGTTAACACATCTTGCTACATATCAAATAGAGTTTTCTTATGCAAAAATACTTCAAAAACATCTTTTGAGATCTATTTTTCTAGAAAGCCAGAGCCCAAGCATTGACCTAGGTGGTTACCCACACCAGGTGTGAACCTAGGCTCTGATACCACTTTGTAACGCCCCGATCTCGCAGGTACGGGGACGTTATGGCGACGTACATACGCGAGGTGGAAACACCCTCACGCGTACGTTAAGCCTCAGTACAGGACATACCTTCCATATACACAAGGGTTCCTGCAGTAGATAAGTATAAGAATACTTGCAGAAAGAGGTGAGTAACATAACAGATATGAAAAATGGGGACAAATAATATAACAGAAACAAATCACCAAGATACCTATGAATAGTCCCGATGAGAAATCTCTTATGTGACTCCAAGGCACGCTCTGATACTACGGTACCTCGGGTCTCCAACCTGGGCACGCAAACCCAGGGTCGTCAGAAAGCGACCTATTGAGTGGTAAAATGGAGGCAGGAATATATACAATAGTAATACAAGCACGATACTAATATAGAATACATGATGATGTACTAGTGATACTATATAATAAAATAAGTATATAAGAAGCAGTAGAAATATAGACATGTTATCTTTTAATACCATCACTACCTAGTCGGTTATTATCGGGTCATGTCTATAGTCGTATCCAGTTTATATAATAATTACTGTTGTCTAGTGGTGGCGTACTAGAAATGAACTTGCTAGTGGGGATGTGATAGCAGTGAACATGCAGATGGACATATGCTAACTAACCAGTATACGGTGTGGTGCATAGACAGTAATGATGTATGCTATACAGAAAGCATAATATATGCAATGCAGAACACGTGAAGTATGCCGTGCAATGCAGAACATGCGTCGTATGCCACCACAGAAAGTATAACATATGCCAGGTAAAGTAACAAGTATACAGGTAACATGATATCGGATAAAGTAGCATGAACAATAACAAGATAGCATATATGTACTAGGCATGTCATGTCATTTATACAATAGTAGCAATCAGTACCGCCTGCTATTTTAATTACTCTCTTCCAGTGTCCCATACCACTGGCAGTTCATACTGGAGCCCGCACTCCAGTCGAACACATCCGGACATGGCCTACGGGTATCATTATCCAAACGAGAGAGTAACCGAATAACAAGTGTTCCCGACGTTACTATTGTGTATACTGTTTTATTATGTTAAATGGAAACCCATGGTCGAGGAGTTCTTATCGGGTGGGTGTATCCCGTGCATACCCGGGACAACGGCCTTAACCAGACCCCTGGCTGCTGAGACCAGGGCCAGCCCGCTAGAGCTGTAACATGTAACGGGAATCTCAATGAGCTAAAACAATAACGGGATGCTCATGAGTAACAGACGGTAGCCAGCACTACCCCGTCCCCTGCAGTGGGACGAACAATGGATCCAGACATCCACCCGATATGATCTAATCAACCGTCAAGTCTCCCCCATACCCCAGTGATCTTTAGGTGTTAAGTATACAAGGTAACAAGAACACGTACAGTACATGATACGGGTAACAGGATAACTGGACCTGAGCTCTGTTGATAGCATAGAACAATATAACGGGAAACGGGAACAATAGATGTGGGATTCCACATATCGCATATCAACAGCTCTCATGTCCATTAACGAGAATATCCATATCAGTAACAAGAAATATGAATACGGTAACATGGAACAATAATACATGTAGCATGAGCCGGGATCCATATGACAAGAATAGAGAAACCCTACATGCATGTGTAACAGTAATCAGTGTATTCCAAGTAATGATGATAACAATAATATGACATGCGGTAATCCGTGCAGTGGTATGCGGTAGTCAGTGCATTGGTCTATCCGTGTACTAGTGGAACATATATGTGTAGCAATAATTCGTGTAATATCTCTGTGATAATACATGTAATAACAGGAATCAGTGTATCCGTGACCTGACAGTATCTGTGTAAGCTATCTGTGTCTCACTCGTACATGTCATAATAGTGGTTAATGTATAATGGAATATCACCGCAGCCGTGTAATTATGATACCAGTGCATGAAATAACGGTGTCTAACATTCCTATCTCGTGATATAGTATCGAGTACCGTGGATCAGTATGAAGCAATCAAGTTCAATCAATATGATAAAAAGAAATTTTATAAAATAAAAACACTCACAAACTAGTCATGGGAGGGTAGCTCTCTTTCCCACGATCGCAACGGATCCAGAATCGCTTAAATCGGAGTCCGGATGCTCTCGATATCGCCCGAAGATGAAAAGGAATAAAATGGGGTTAAATATGTAATAAAATTTTTGAAATGCAATTAAGAAATAATAACAGGGGTTTTTCTGAAAATGTACCTTTATTGGGCCAGGTTGAAGTGCAAACGGGTGGGGTTTGAGTTAAACCCAAACCCAAACCTATAACTTGGATTAATGGGTCGGGCTTATTGGGTGACGGGTTTCCAACCAACTAAGAGGGTTATAGTGGGTTCGGGTGTGAACCCAAACCCAACAACACACACACACACACACACACACAGACACACACACACACACAGAGCACACACTTACACTCTTTCACACACACAACACACAACACACACACAGCACACACACACACAGCACACACTCACACACACACACACAGCACACACACACGCACACTCACACTCAGCGCACACACACACAACAGCACACACACACAACACACACACAACAGCACACACCCACAACACACACAACACACACACAACAGCACACACACACAACACACACAACACACTCACACAACCCACAGCAGCAGCAGCAGCAGAGGCGCTGCTGCTGCTGCACGCCCATGGCCGGCCAGCGGTGCTTGGCCGCGGTGGTCCCGGCCGCCGGCGGCGCGGCGACTGTTCCGGCAGCGAGAAAGAGAGGGGAGTGAGAGAGAGATGGTGAGAGAGAGAAAAGTGAATCATATTCCAATGGAGAAGACGAATAAGAAGAGGAGCCAGAAAGAAAGAAATAGAGATCGCAAGCTACCCATATGAAGTCGACCAGTTGCCTGCACCTATCCAATTTGAAATTGGAAAACCCCAAAATAGATAAAGGGTGAATTTTAGACAACCCCCTTCAACATTTATATGGGGGAGAGAGAGGGAGAGAGAGAGTTTGTAAGAGAGAGAGAGAGAGAGTTGTTAGAGAGAATTAGAGAGAGAGTGAGGGGGGAGAGAGAGGATTAGAGATTTTAATAGGGGGAGAGAGGCGGTGGGAGAGTCAAAGGCGGTGGAGGATTTCTCCAGAGAATTGGAGAAGAAGGGAAAAGAAGGGAAAAGAAAAAGATTAAAAAAAATAATATTTTAATATTATAATATTGGTCCAATATTCGACCAGCTCCGAACGGTGCTCAAAAATTATAGAAAATAGAGAATATTACCCTGAGACGGAATATGATTGAAGCAAAACCTGCACAAAAAAATACGAGATTATAGAACTTAAGAAAGGAGATGTGCAAGTGCTCAATTCTTCCGCTATAGCAAGTGGCTATGCGGGTCGTGATCCACAAGGAGGGTTTTGCGATAGAAGCGTTTACAGTTTTATTGAAATCGTTATAAAAACCAAACGAGAGTTCTTCTCTGTTTTTAAAGTTAAGAAAAAGAAAAAGAAAGTTAAAGGTTAAAGTTAAGAAGAAAGCGAGAGATGAAGAAGGTGGAAAATCAGAAAACGATGAAAAGCGACTATGTACAATGAAGTGGAGAAGAAAGAGTTGGAGGAGGTGGTGATCTATACTAAAGAAGTGAAAGAAAAGAAAGAAAGAAAAGTGAAGAAATACTTACCTAAGTTGATTGATGACTTACTTGGAAACCTTTTGCAAGTTCTACCTTTTTACTTCGAAGGCGTTCAACGCATAGATCATAAACTCGAGCTCAGTCCCCGTGCACATTATATCGTCAAGCATATCAAGAACGAAGTGATGCGGAGCTTGGAAGAGGAGAACGTCTTCATGAACTATCGCTGGCTCTTACGTAGCTTAGCTATACTTGCTTTGGAATTCACTTGTAGACTCAACAAATACAACCAAGGTAAAGTAGAAGAGGAAAAGGAAAGCAAAACAAAACGGAAAGTAAAGATACAAACATAAACAAATGTTACCTTTATTGCTTGAAACTATGAAAGAAAGGAGGAGGATACATCGGTGTCACTCTCAACATATGCCTCTCTCTCTTACTTACATGAATCTTCTTCTACCCTAAGCTACATACAAGTTACATAAAAGTAAAAACTAAACTACAAAATGGAAAAACTAGTCTAAAATCCTAATCTACATTGGCGTCCCCTTTTCAGCGCAAGTACAGGCCTTTTATAGGCATAAACCCAACAACCAGGATCCCGGGGAGATCGGGGGAGCAAACGCTCCCCCTAACTCCCCAAGATTGCCGTGGAAACGCGGCTATTGCCGCGTTTCCGCGGCCAGGGTGTGGCCAGGTGGCCACACCCTGTTGGTGGGTCGTGCTGGTTTGTCCTTCTGACTATATCTGGAGTTGGTTTGTCAGTTTGAGTCCCGGATTCTGACGAAATGGCCTTGGATTCTTGGCTTTAACCGATCGATCCTGAGAGGATTCTTCTCAACCGGTTTTTCACCTCTTGATTTTGCCCTGATTTACTTGGTGTGAATTAATTCTGATTTAATTCAGAATTTTGGTGGGCTTTGGGCTCATTTCTCTTCAACTCCTTAAAAATTGGGCCTGCAAATAAATCAAACAATTAATTAGGACAATGCAGGCTTTTATTCTATAATAAGTATGGACATATGATATTAAATATGCAATATTAGCGACCAATCACACCCCCATACCTATCTTTTGCTCGTCCTCGAGCAAAACAACTAAACTATACTAAGGATTATTAGACCACTTTCGCAGGTCGCGCGATTGCACTGAGCATGTGCAACAAGCCGTTAAACCTTTAGGTTTCCCCTAGAAGACGAGTTTTGTCTCGTGAGGGTTTCAGCGGATTGCACCCACAAAATCCATAAAGAAAGGGAAATAAAGAGTTAGTATTTTCGAAAAGCATTTTGAAAGAGAAAAATATTTGAAATATAATTGTAAGATCTAAGCAATCTATAAGTTATAGGAAAACTGAATTTTTCATTCCTAAACTTAGTCTCTATTCAAAAATTTATTATCAATCAAAGTAAGGAGTCAAATTGTACTTCTCATCTAGTCTATTACTTTACCCTAAGTCATATGCACCATCGTGACTGTGAAAATTTTGACTTAGGGTTCATTAACTCTAACTCTTATGCCTTATTTATTTATATATACTTTTTTTATTCCTCAATTTCATTAGGCTTTCTAATCTGCCCATGTAACAAGCATTCAGTCGGTGACACCTAAACCGGATAGTTTTAGGGCACCAGGTGAGAAAACACCCCTAAGGACTTAAATACTCGAGCAGATAAGGCCACGAAACCAAGGTTTTATTTATACGATGTACCCCTTTTAGGCGTGAATACTTATGCTTCATGAGGCATAAATACCCAGCTTAATCAGAGGATACACATTTTTTTTTTCAAACTCATCTAATTATCTTTTTCATAAATACTAAGGCATGCTTAGGCCAAAGCACCTAGCTAATCAATAATTAGACTTGTTTTTTCTTTTTTTTCTTTTTTTTTTGTTTTTCAAACTCATCTAATTATCTTTTGCATAAATACTAAGGCTTTCTTAGGCCAAAGCACCTAGCTAATCAATAATTAGATTTGTTTATATATATATATATATATATATATATATATATATATATATATATATATATATATATATATATATATATATATATTATAAGGCATAAGAATCTTTGTTTTTGAATCCTAAGTGTGTAAGTGTATGAAGTGTGCATATTTCATCAAGGTAAAGATCAAGACTAAATTACTTTGACAAATTATCTTCCTAACCCTAAAAATCAAACAAATAATCTTATTTTGACCAAGTATAAGAAATCCTAATTTGGATTTTCCTATTCCTTAAAACTAACTTAATTTCTTACAAAAAATATGTCAAAATATTGTTTCTATTTTTCAAAAAGTTTTTAAAAGTAAAGAAAAATGTTAATTTTTTTTTAAAGAAAAAGAAAAGTTATGTTAGACCCTCCCCACACCTATCTCATGCATTGTCCTCAATGTATGAATTAATGCATAGATGCATGAAAAAGACGACAGGGAAGGAAAGTGTTACCTTAAGGTGGTGGTTCCGGTGGTGGTCTGATTGGTCCACGAAACGCGGCCCAATCAACTTTTCTTGGGTCTCGGAGGAACCCCCAGAAATATCTTTAATATAACCTATTAAAAAGATGTATCCATAAAGGATCTTTATTAATTATTTAACCCCATCTAATGTCCATATTCCATAACTAATTTCGGAGTCAAATTTGTCAACCACCTCGTCCCAGAATGGAGTATGAAATGATAGAACGGTTGACTTGGACTCAAGAAGGACAGGAACTAATACCGACTTAGGAAGGTGACTTAAGTCAAGTAAAGGTTCAGGAGTCGAAATTGGTTCAAGAAGCGGGTCCAAGTCAAGCAGTTGAAACTCTAGTCCACATGTATTTTCTAACAATGGGATGTGACCTAATTTGGGTGATTCCAGTTCAGGAATAATAGGTCGAGGAATCAAAACTGACTCTAAAATATTACTCAAGTTTGGTAACACAACAGGAGTCAATATTGATTCAAAAGGTTGAACTGGGTCACAGATATGAGAATCTAGGTCACATATCTCATTGAGTTCAATATTAAAAAATTGAGAACTTGCCAATTTGTCAATAGGACTTTCAAAATTGTATAATTGGTCAAGTTCAATATGATCCTCAAAGATGGGTGATTCAATTTCATTATGAATTGGTACAGGATCCAATGTTGACTCCAGGAAAAGATTAAAGTCAGGTGAAGATACCGGAGTCATTATTGAATCAGGAAGTAAAATTGAATCACTAAGTTCTAGTTCCTGATCATATTCATCTTCAAGTTCTATTTCAGGCAAGGGATAACTTGCCAAACTATCAATTTTATTTGGAGTTTGGGCAAGTTCAAAAGGTTGTTCTGAAATGGAATCTTGATTTTTAAAACTACATGACTCTTCGGCTCTAAAAGAATGGTAAGTGACATCAGGACGGTGGGAACGTAGAGATTCGACCATCATATCTATGTCACGATTATGAGTGTTTTGAGCCTGAGTCATGGCTTCAAGCATCTTTTCATAGTTGATAGGTTCATTGTTTTCATGAAAAGATGAAGAATTGTCTTGGAAGTGGTAGTGAAATTGTGAGTCCATCAGATTTTGGGATTTGTGTTTGGACTCACGCATACTCATTTCCAGAATTGATGGTTTCCTATTTTGGACGGGTGGAACTGAGTATGACTCTTGAAAATATTGTGGACTGGTGGAGAAGGAGGACAAGTTGGTTGATAATTATGCTCGGGGGAGGTGAATCCCCACTGACTCGGTGAAGAGTTGAAATTATTATGGACATTATAGTTATTAGATGGGGGACATGGGTTATATTGATTCGGATAAAACCAATCCGGCACACTAGGTTGGTTAAAGTCATGATATGCCAGGTTGGTAATATCCGAAAATGAACTCGGTGTGTAATATGGATTATTATTGAAGTTAAAAAAATTATTATTATAAGCCATATCACACTATAGAATACACACAAAAAAGAAAGAAAAGCAAACAAATAAACAAACAAGAAAGAAAAAATTCTAATCTAAGTTAGGGTAGACCTAGACCTAGACGACTCCTAACTGGTTAGACTGTCCACGGGAGGTTTAATGTAGACTTTGACCACAAGCTAATCAGCCAGGTTAGGGCAAGGTTGGTGGGAGGTTTTCCGTCAAAAGACGTTCCTTAATTAAATAACCACCAACCTTCGGGCTTTCGGCCTTAATCCCTTTCCTAGACACTGATTTGGCAAGAGTCAAGTTCCAACACCGTTCCCCCTTAGGATAATCTCCTAATTGAGTCCGAGATGTCCCTAGGGCCAACGTCTACTAATTTTAAGTTAGGCTTGGGTTAGTGAGTGCTTGGATTCTGATTTTTGGGCTAAGGAAGGGTGATTAAATCCCCACCTTATCTTGTTATTGGGTTGGTGCCCTTAAAATCAATTAGTGCAAGTGTACAAGATATGTAAGATTCACTCAAAGCGATATAAATCAACCAAGAAGTGAGTCCTATGCTAAATGCAATGCATACGTACCTTGCTCCAGCACTCTTCAACAGTAAAAATAAATGAATTGAAAAAAACGCGTGCCTAAAATGCAAACGTCTAATCAATTTTAACTTTTGCAACAAACGTTTTACTGTTGATTATTTAGCAGGCTTATGTGATGGCATATAGGAAATAAAGAATTGCATAGAACTAGAATTTACAAAGCAAACAGCCCTGTAAAAACCTGTTAGTAGTCAACTCGTTCTTGCCGCGAATCCGCTGCTTTTGCCGTGGAAATGCGGCAATTCAGAGGGCCCTTGGTCTCTGCTTTCTAGAGCAGAGGCCCAAGGCCACTTGTATGTCACTGCAATATTAAGTTCCTGCTTTTATTGCCCTGTAACCTGCAACAGAGAAGAAACTTCGTTTAGTTCTAACAAATTTTCAAAAAAAAAATTCAGATTTCAATAAAAAACATGTTACCCTCCCCGGCAACGGCGCCAAAATTTGATTGAAGTAAAACCTGCACAAAAAAATACGAGATTATAGAACTTAAGAAAGGAGATGTGCAAGTGCTCAATTCTTCCGCTATAGCAAGTGGCTATGCGGGTCGTGATCCACAAGGAGGGTTTTGTGATAGAAGCGTTTACAGTTTTATTGAAATCGTTATAAAAACCAAACGAGAGTTCTTCTCTGTTTTTAAAGTTAAGAAAAAGAAAAAGAAAGTTAAAGGTTAAAGTTAAGAAGAAAGCGAGAGATGAAGAAGGTGGAAAATCAGAAAATGATGAAAAGCGACTATGTACAATGAAGTGGAGAAGAAAGAGTTGGAGGAGGTGGTGATCTATACTAAAGAAGTAAAAGAAAAGAAAGAAAGAAAAGTGAAGAAATACTTACCTAGGTTGATTGATGACTTACTTGGAAACCTTTTGCAAGTTCTACCTTTTTACTTCGGAGGCGTTCAACGCATAGATCATAAACTCGAGCTCAGTCCCCATGCACATTATATCGTCAAGCATATCAAGAACGAAGTGATGCGGAGCTTGGAAAAGGAGAACGTCTTCATGAACTATCGCTGGCTCTCACGTAGCTTAGCTATACTTGCTTTGGAATTCACTTGTAGACTCAACAAATACAACCAAGGTAAAGTAGAAGAGGAAGATGAAAGCAAAACAAAACGGAAAGTAAAGATACAAACATAAACAAATGTTACCTTTATTGCTTGAAACTATGAAAGAAAGGAGGAGGGTACATCGGTGTCACTCTCAACATATGCCTCTCTCTCTTACTTACATGAATCTTCTTCTACCCTAAGCTACATACAAGTTACATAAAAGTAAAAACTAAACTACAAAATGAAAAAACTAGTCTAAAATCCTAACTTTGCATTGGCGTCCCCTTTTTAGCGCAAGTACAGGCCTTTTATAGGCATAAACCCAACAACCAGGATCCCGGGGAGATCGGGGGAGCAAACGCTCCCCCTAACTCCCTAAGATTGCCGAGGAAACGCGGCTATTGCCGCGTTTCCGCGGCCAGGGTGTGGCCAGGTGGCCACACCCTGTTGGTGGGTCACGCTGGTTTGGCCTTCTGACTATGTCTGGAGTTAGTTTGTCAGTTTGAGTCCCGGATTCTGACGAAATGGCCTTGGATTCTTGGCTTTAACCGATCGATCCTGAGAGGATTCTTCTCAACCAGTTTTCCACCTCTTGATTTTGCCCTGATTTACTTGGTGCGAATTAATTCTGATTTAATTCAGAATTTTGGTGGGCTTTGGGCTCATTGCTCTTCAACTCCTTAAAGATTGGGCCTGCAAATAAATCAAACAATTAATTAGGACAATGCAGGCTTTTATTCTATAATAAGTATGAACATATGATATTAAATATGCAATATTAGTGACCAATCAGAATATGAAGACGGTTTGAAGAAATTCAATCCGGTTTGCAAATTAAAAATCTCGGAGTGTCTCGCCGATACCGGGCGACACCGGTTTGGCCCGATTTTTGATAAAATCAGAAAAAATTCCCAAAAATACCCGAACGTAGAAAATACAATTCTAAGACACATGGTGAAAGAGGATTCTCAAAATATAACTCCATTTGTGAAATAAAATTCGTAAAGCAGATTATCGGTATCAGTCGACACCGACTCCGAAGATTTTCCAAAATAATCCAGAAAATTTCCAGAAAATCCTGAAAAATCTCTATTAAAAAATAATTTTAAAACTGAAATCAACTCAAGCGGACTACCACGGAGGTCAAATCAATTTTTGTACGTCGTATCGTGTACTGAGACGGTGATACGTACACCGGGGAGCCGGGGGTTACATTTCTCCCCACCTTACAAAAATTTCATCTTGAAATTTCAAATCAGGTGTGAGAGAAATATTTCCAACCCCAAAACCTAAAGGGTTTCATACTTTAAAGTTTTTGGTTGTAAATGTTTTGTTTTGAATACTAAAGATAATTTAGGTAAATTTGATGCAAAGTCTTATGAAGCAATTTTTGTTGGTTACTCTAATACTAGTAAAGCTTATAGAGTTTTCAATAAGTCATCCTTGACTATTGAAGAATCTATACATGTAAAGTTTGAGGAATCTAATGTGTTTGTTAAGAATGTTGTAGAAATAGATTCCCTAAATGAAGACATGGAGAGAACTGCTTTGAAGGACTCACCTACTCTTGAAGACATGCCAAAGGATGATGAAGGAAATGAAGTTCAAGAAAATGAGGTTCAAGGAAATGAAATTCAAGAAGTTGAAGTGGAGACTACTCAACCACTTTCAAAAGATTGGAGATACAATCCACATCATCCCAAGGACCTTATTATAGGTGAAGTATCAAAAGGGGTAACTACTCGTTCTAAACTTCATGATCGTTGTGGGCACTATGCATTTATTTCTCATTTTGAACCAAAGAACATCCTCGAAACCGAGGGCGACTCATATTGGTTGCTAGCCATGCAAGAGGAGCTCAATCAATTCGAGCGCAACCAAGTTTGGCATCTTATTCCTAGGCCCCACGATAGACCAACAATTGGTACTAAGTGGATCTTTAAGAACAAGTTGGATGAGTCGGGAAATGTTGTTAGGAATAAAGCTAGGTTAGTGGCCCAAGGTTACACTCAAGTCGAAGGTATTGATTTTGAGGAAACCTTTGCACCCGTAGCACGACTTGAAGCCATACGGATGACACTTGCAGTTGCTTCTTATAAAGATTTTAAACTTTTTCAAATGGATGTAAAAAGTGCTTTCATAAATGGATTTATTGAAGAGGAGATGTATGTTGAACAACCCCCCGGGTTTGTTAATCCTACACATCCGGATTTTATTTTCAAACTTGACAAAGCTCTTTGTGGTTTAAAACAAACTCCTAGGGCTTGGTATGAAAGACTTTCTTCATTTCTAATTTCTAATGGTTTAATAAAGGAAAAATAGATACTACTTTGTTTATAAAACATGTTGAAAATGATATACTTATAGTTTAAATATATATTGATGATATCATATTTGGTTCTACTAATGAAAATCTTTGCAAAGTTTTTGAATCATGCATGAAGGAGGAATTTGAGATGTCTATGATGGACGAGCTTAACTATTTCCTTGGACTCCAAATCAAGCAAAGGAAGGATGGGATCTTCATCAATCAAGCCAAGTATACGAAGGAACTAATCAAGAGATTTGGACTTGAAGGGGCTAAGACAAGAAAAATTCTCATGGCTACCACCACAAAGCTTGACAAGGATGAACAAGGTACAAGTTTAGACATTAAGCTTTATCGTAGCATGATTGGTAGCTTGTTGTATTTAATGGCTAGTAGGCCGGACATTATGTTTTGTATATGTCTTTGTGCTCTATTTCAATCGTGTTCTAAAGAGTCCCATTTGATTGCGGTAAAACGCATTATTAGATACCTTAAGGGCACAATTGAAATGGGTTTGTGGTATCCGAAGATCGGACAATTTTCCATGACGAGTTTTCGGATGCCGACTATGCGGGTTGTAGAGTGGATAGGAAGAGTACAAGTGGAACATGTCAATTTCTTGGTAATTGTCTTGTTTCATGGTCCTCCAAAAAGCAAAATTCGGTAGCCCTCTCAACTGCCGAGGCGGAGTATGTTGCGGCCGGAGCTTGTTGTGCACAAGTTCTTTGGATGAAACATACTCTCCTTGACTATGATTTGCATTTTGACCATATTAAAATATTTTGTGATAATACTAGTACTATTCATATGACTAAAAATGCAAATCAACATAGTAAGACTAAGCACATTGACATTCGGTATCACTTTCTTCGAGATCATTATGAAAAGGTGATATTGAAATTGAATATGTTTCTACCGATTTTCAACTTGCCGATATTTTTACAAAACCACTAGACTATGCTAGATTTTCCTTTATTTGTGGTGAATTGAATGTTTGTGTTATGGAATCATGAAAACTTTTTAAAACAATGTTTACCCTTTTTGATGTATGACAAAAAGGGGGAGAAAAAGAAAAGTTAGCTTATTTTGAGTTTTGGAGTTATGCATTTTGAGTTTTGAAGAGTTATTTTGAGTTTTGAGTTTAAAGTTATAACAAGTTAGTTTTAAGTTTTGAGTCAACGTTAGTTTTGAGTTTTGAGTTTTAAGTTATAACAAGTTAGTTTTGATTTTTGAGTTTTTGATTTTGAGGTATAAAAGGTTAGTTTTTGAATTATGAGTTTTGAGCAATATGTTTTGAATTCCTATGTCTCTCTTATGGCAAAGTTCTTAGTTTCTACTTTTCATAGCCATTCATATTTATAGCATGATTTGAGGGGGAGCTTCCAAGCTCCTTTCCCATTTTTTTGTTAAATAACTCATATGTTTTGTCATCATCAAAAAGGGAGAGAGGCCCAAGGTTACAATCACCCGATTTTTGAGTTTTGATGATTATAAAACATATATAGTTATTGTACTAATCATGTTTTAGTGTTTAAGTGTGTTTCAGGGTTCATGGATTCAAGATTTCTTCTTCCCTAAAGGAAGGTATTTTTGACTCAAGATTGATTCATTTCGGGTTCAAGGATTCAAACTATTTCAACATCGCATATGGAGGAGCCCATTTGAAGACCTTGTAGTCATCTAGAACCTTTGTAAGATTTAGTTTGTTAAAGAATGTGGTTATGATAAGTTAGCTCAAGAAAACACATACACACTTTCATTTTAAAAAAAAAATACAGTTTTTGTTTTGGTTAATTGATTTAGGTGCATGCCTTGATGGTTATACTTGACTCAAATTAGTTTATATTTTTACATCTAATTTATATCATGTATACCAACCCTTATAGCATGCTACTTAATCATTAGCCTTACAAAATTATTTTGAAAGTTTTTCAAAGTTCAAAATTTTTCCTATAAAAATCCTGTTTCGGGCCCAACGGTCGACCGGCTCTAGTTCAGGCCTGATCAGTAGACCGCACCGGTCGACCGGGCCTTGTGGTCTTGGCGTGCACGTTTGTGCACGTCTGCCGGTCGATCGGACCGGTCGACCGACTAAAAGACCCTTGCTCTTGGGTTTTGTCGGTCGACCGGGATAGTCGATCGACAGAACAAAGACCTGTTTTTGTTTGAGCGCCAGTCGACTGGACCGGTCGACCCTGTCCAACGGCTAGTTGCCAGTTGGGCTATCGGTCGATCGGGCCGGTCGACCGACAGCCGCCAGCAGCCCCAACGACTAGTTTTCTGAGTTTTGATTATTGGATTTGATTGTGATGTTTTAGTCAGCTATCTCTGAAATTTTGAGGGCTATTTTCTGACCTATTAAACTAGTTATAATGATGATTATATCTCCTCTAATCCCTATAAATAGATGGCATTGGTCACTTGCAAAAATCAAGAAAAATACCCATTGTTTTGTGTTTCAAAAAGAGAAGAAAAGTTTTTCAAAGATCTCAATTCTAAAGTGCATTCTTGGTCAAAGTTTTTCAGTTGTTTTAAAGATTTTTCTTACTCTTTTCAACTGAATTTTTCTCACTACACTTCTTGAGCCAAAAATAATTCCATTTCTATAAGGAGTTGTAAGAGAGAAGTTTGTGGTGTTTTTGATCACCTTGTTACTTGTTGTTCTTTGTGTTGAGATCCCTCTTGTGAAGAGGATTGGATTGGTGGGAGTTCGGTACTCCGGTCTTGTGTAGACCTCTTGTAATTTCCTCGGTGGATATAGTGGAAATCCTTCACGGTGGTGAAGACGGGGACGTAGAGCGGTGGCTCGAACCTCGAAACAAATTCCTTGTGTTTGTGATTGGTTTCCTCATTGTTTTTCATTGCTTTACATTTGTATCTTGGGATACTTCTTGCTTGCAATTTAATATTACATCCATTTCATTACATGCATTTTCCGGTCTTTACTCATCTCAACAAGAAAGCTATTACGCGTCTCAACTCATAATCTAGAGGAATCAAATAGGAGAAGTTTTAGAGCCCTTCACGGGTAATTTGGCTTCAATTTCTTATTTTGAGTGACCGATTGCATCATTCCTTCATACTTGTTTAAAAAGATCATTAGATTAGCATTAACACCTATTCACCCCCCCTCTGGTGTTTTTCAGTTCCTTCCATCTAAATCCAAACCAAAATAATAAACAATTAAAAATGAACTGATGAAAGTACTCATATCTCAGTAACAAGATATAGAGCTCGCATACATTTAACATCAAGTATCAATCTGATCTATCATCACCAAAATGTCCAACTCTTTTATATTATAATAATCTTTGATTAATGATCTGTTGTATATATTGAAATCCTCTACTCAAACTAATCTGTTCTCCCCCATCCCAAATCAAACTATAATTTGATGTTGTCCACTAACAGATCCAAGTATCCAAGATTCAACAAATTAGGGATTTACGTTTATTTAACGAGAACATGTAAAATAATTAAATAGAGATACACATGAACATTACGGAGCAAAATACCATATTATCAATTAATTTATAAAATTAACAATTATTAAATATGATACAATTAATTAAAAAGCATCAGTAACGAACATTAAATAATCAATTAACACAATAAATTTATAAAAAGAATGACACTCACTAATATCACATGAAATGATACAAATAAACATACAAGTTAAATAAACTAATAAGACAAACACTCACCAAAACTAATTGATAATAAAATGACTGGTAAAATAAATGAATAAAATAAAGATTCAAATGAAATGATACAATAACACATACAAAGAAAATAAACAAATAACATAAACACTCACATGAAATGATGCGAGTCTGGGTCTGAATCCCCATCGGGTCTGCATTACATGAACTAGTCCGGATCTCCGAATTGTATCGCATGTCAGGTCTTCAAATAGCCTAACATATCGATACTCTGCAAATACAAACCTGAATTTTCTGTTATTGAGTTTGAATCACATGAGTGGGTCCGCATCATTGTAACATACAAACAAACACACATAGAGAGAGAGAGACTAAGAGAGCGCTGACAAACGAGCACACACAGGCTTAAACACAATATATGCGCGCGCGCGCGCACACACACACACGTACTCAGTCACATATATATTTATATACTCACACATGTGCACACCTACATTTACACACACATGCCTAACACATAACACACGTGCACACACAAATACATAGAAGGAGAAAGAGAGATGAGGAGATCGGGAAAGAGGGAGACAAGTGAGAGAGAGAGAGAGGGTGTTACCCATGGGAGGACCATGACCCTGGCAAGGCTCGGAGAAGGGATGATGATCAGGGCAGCCATGGGGAGTTGATGGAGACGACTAGAGAGTTGTCACCCAACGAAGGAGTTTGGGGATGCTCGTCAGAGAGGATGGAGGAGATGTACAGTTGCGTGGGTGGCGCGTGTACTCGACCGAGGGTTGGAGGAGATCGGGAATGGGGTGTTGGGTTCGCATTAGGGTAGGCTTGGTGGGTGGTGATCGGCAAAAAGCATGTACTAAAATAAGAGAAGGAAGTGTGGGTTGATGTTACTGCTTTTGCGATTCTTCCGTAGTAGCGAGGTGGCTATACGGGTCGTATCCACAAGGAGGGAGAGCGATGGAAGCTTGATGCGGCTTTAAAGTTCAAAAAGAAAGAAAGTTCTTTGTGTCTAAATAAAGAATTGAAAAGTGAAAACAAGTCGTTTGAAGAATTGTTGGAAAATGTTTTGGTTGTTTGTAAAAGTGATTTTTTTCTTAGTTGTAAAAATGCATGGCTAACTTTCTACTAAGTGCTCCCACTAATTTCTAACTTTTGGAAGATAGCCTCACGATGGATCATAGGCGAACACAAACCTTTTGCATTGGAACTATTCACGTGAAAATCGAGTGAAAGTTCATCCTAAAATTTAGCTTTACACGGCAAAAACTCGGATATTCCCTTATCAAGATCCGATAGAAGGCGAGAATAAGGGAAGACTCGAGTGCACTATTAGTATTGGCAAAGTTAAAAGGAAAAGTCTCTAACTTACAATAACAAGTAAAGTACACAACTCATAAATCATCAAAACTCATTAAGCATGTAGTATAAGAAAGTAAATACTTGTAGGTAAATTAGAGTTAGAACCCTCGTCTTAAGATGCCATAGCTCTTGTTTGCACAAGCCTTGTTTGACACTATTGACTCATTTTGGTTATCAATCAAGCGATAGAAATTAGTGGGTTAGTAGTTAGTTAGCCATGCTAATGAAAAGTTAGTTAGCCATAAAAGTAAAAGAAACAACAAAGGAAAAGAAGTAGAGAGAGGGAGTTACACTACAAGAAAACAAAAGAAAAGAAAAGTTAAAGAAAGGAAGTTACACTACAACAAAGTAAAAGAAAAGGAGTGAAGAAGAAGGAAGTTACACTATAACAAGGAAGTAAAAGCAAATGGCAAAGACAAGTAAATGGAAAGAAGGAAGAGAAGTAGTACTTGTATTAGCTTGTCACCCTTCCAATACAACACTTACACACTCTCTCTTTCACTCTAATGGCTAAAACAACAACTAGAAGAAGAAGAACAACAACAACTACAAACCTAAAAATAAGATTACAAAAACTTGCTCTAACTCTGGATCTGCTCAAACTGAAGACCCCAGGGGGGATTTATAGGCACCAGGGGAAAGTGGGCCACGTGGGAAGCACGTGGCCCAAAGCGCAGGCGCGCGTGCCCAAAGGGCCGCGGAAACGCGGCCTGGGCCGCGTTTTCGCGGCCCTGCCAGGGCGGCGCGAGCCTGGCTTCGGGCAGCGCGCTGCCCAGTCTGTCTTCTCTCCACCTGAGCTCCTGGATTTTCGATTTGATGCCCTAGACTGACAAAATCTTCACTCTAAAGTCAATGGCTACTTGGTAGGCTCTTAATCACCAATTAAATGGTGATTTAGGTCTTCTTCTTCATTTGCACACTATGGACCTAGGATCAAGCAAGCAAGGTTTTATTAGCAGAATTTTACATGAACTAAATATGAGAATGTGATGAAAATTATGCAAAATTAGAGACTAATCACACCCCCACACTTATCTTTTTGCTCGTCCCGAGCAAAACAAAAATAAAAAAATTATTATACCACTTTCGCAGGTGAGGCGATTGCACTGAGCATGTGCAACAAGCCTTTAAACCTCTAGGTTTCCCCTAGAGGAGGAGTGTTGTCTCCTGAGGTTTTTCAGCGGATTGCACCCACAAAATCCAATAAGTAAAGAGAAGAAATTAGTTGTTAGAAAGATTTTTTTTAATTTATTAAAAAGAACTTTCAATCATCTAAGTAAAAATGACCGAATGATATAAGAATTAGGTTTAACCCTCATAAGTCCTCTCATATTTTAGCCTTCATAAATGAAGAAACTATGGTTTTTCTTTAAATTTAGAAAGGATCTTGTACTTCTAACTCATTTTTTTATTTTGCTTTAGATAGATATGCATAATTTGTAAGTGTGATGTGCTTGGGATTTTTCAACTCAACCTTGAATATCATTTAAGTTTATTAAATTTACTTATTATTCTTATTTCCATTAAGCTTTCTACTTCACTTATGTAACACATATCAAACCGATGACTCCCAAACCAGATGGTCTTAGGGCACCAGGTGGAAAAACACCCTTCAGGTCAAATATGCAAGTGGAGTAGGCCACGAAATCAAGATTTATTATTGTATATAGGATTTTCTTTTATAGCGTGAGTAAGCATGCTTCTTGAGGCATAATTATCCAGCTTTTTCTTTTTCTTCTTCTTTTTTTTTTCAGAGTTGTGTCTCTAAATCCCAAGCATGTGTGTGTGGGTTATGCATATTCTATTAAGGCTAAATAAACGGTATGAGTTATTTTCCTTATCCCTCCTAACTTTTTATTCAAACCACTCTTTCTTGTTTACTTAGGCAAAAATAAAGATTCATTAATAAGGTTCCCGTAATTCCTTCAATCTTCTGGTATTTTTATAAAGAGTATGAACTTTCTTTTCAATCTGGAGAGTGTTTTTTTTTGTGAAAGAAGAATAAAAAGAAAAAGAAAGAAAAGTGTTAGCACCCCCCCACACCTATCTAATGCATTGTCCTCAATGAATGCATATGGAAATGCGAATGCAATAAATAGAGGGAAGAAATGATGTCACCGTCTTCGTGGACTCGGGCCGGCCAAGTGCGAATAGGCTAAAAAAAATGTAGAAGGGGTAAGCATATAAATAATTATTTATTTATTTATTTATTTGTTGTGGTTAGGTGTATGACGGGGCAAAAAGAGTCAGCACACTATCATCCGGAGTCATGGGCTCAGTGGTCAAGAAGGGCTTCAGTCTTTGCCCATTGACTTTGAATTCCGTGTTGTTCTTAGGGTCTGCAATAAGCACAGCACCGTGTGGAAAAATAGTGCGCACAATGAACGGTCCTGACCAACGAGTTTTCAGCTTCCCTGCAAAAATATGAAGCCTAGAGTTATATAGCCGAACCCTATCTCCCGGTGCAAAGATTTTTCGGGTTATGATTTGGTCATGGAAAAGTTTAGTTCTGTTCTTGGTGGTTCGGGCATTCTCATAGGCTTCATTCCGTATCTCCTCTAATTCTGAAATCTGCAGTTTTCTAAGTTCACCGGCCTTGGTCAGATCAAAGTTGAGTTGCTTAATTGCCCAGAGGGCCCGGTGTTCTAACTATACTGGCGGATGACAGGCTTTTCCAAACACGATTCTATAAGGAGACATCCCCAGAACTGTCTTAAAAGCAGTGCGGTAAGCCCACAATGCATCATTGAGCTTAACCGACCAATCCTTTCGATTTTATCCGACAGTCTTTTCCAGAATGAGCTTGATCTGTTGGTTGGTGACTTTGACCTGCTTATTTGTCTGGGGATGATACGGAGTGGATAACTTGTGATTGATGGAATATTTTCGCATCAGAGTTTCAAAAACTCTGTTGCAGAAATGTGATCCATTATCACTGATTATCGCTCTGGGGTGCCAAATCGGGAGAAGATGTTCTCTTTGAGAAATTTGACAACATTTTTGTTGTCATTCGTCTTAGTTGGCACAGCTTCTACCCACTTAGAGACATAATCTACAGCAACCAAAATGAATTGGTTGTCGAAGGAACTGGGAAATGGCCCCATGAAATCAATACCCCAAACTTTAAAAATTTCAACTTCAAGGATCGGGTTAAGGGCATCATGTCTCTTCTTGAAATCTTCCCAATTTTCTGACAATTTGCGCATGACTTGCAAAAATGATATGAGTCTTTGAACAAAGTGGGCCAGTAGAACCCACTTTGTAGAACCTTTTCTGTAGTCTTGCGGGGACCGAAGTGTCCTCCGCATCCAAGGTCATGGCAAAAGCTGAGCACACTCCTCTGTTCCTCCTTGGGTATGCATCATCTAATTATTTGGTCGGGACAATACTTAAAAAGATACGGTTCTTCCCAGAAGAAGTACCGTACTTGGGCAAAGAAGCGGTATTGGTCTTGCTTTGTCCAGTCAGCGGGTAATTGTCCCGTGGCCAGGTAATTAACGATGTCAGCATACCAGGGTTCCTTAAGAATGGCTAGGATGTGCTCGTCTGGGAAATCCTCGTTGATCGGAGCTTGGATGGTTGGTGCATTCGGAATTCGTGAGAGATGATCAGCAACCACATTTTCTATACCTCTTTTATCCCGGATTTCTAAGTCAAATTCTTAAAGCAAAAGGATCCACCGAATCAGTCGGGCTTTTGCTTCCTTCTTGGTCATGAGGTATTTCAGAGCCGAGTGATCCGTAAAAATCACCGTTTTCGAACCTAACAAGTAAGGCCGGAACTTTTCTAACGCAAAGACAACGGCCAAGAATTCCTTCTTAGTCGTTGTATAGTTCTGTTGGGCGTCATTCAAAGTCCTACTCGAGTAATAAATCACGTGCTGCCTATCGTCTATGCGCTGTCCTAGAACAGCGCCAATAGCAAAATCAGATGCATCACACATGATTTCAAATGGCTGGGTCCAATTTGGAGCAGAAATGATAGGCGCAGAGATAAGTTCTTGCTTAAGCTTCCCCCACGATTTAAAACACTCATCGTTAAAATCAAAGGGCACGTCCTTAGCGAGCAGGTTGGTTAAGGCCTCGCAATTTTGCTAAAGTCCGTAATGAACCGTCGGTAGAACCCAGCATGCCCTAAAAAGGATCTAATATCCTTGATGCTTTTGGGTGGTGGAAGCTTAGCAATTACTTCTACCTTAGCCTTATCCACTTCTATGCCTCTCCTCGAAATCTCATGGCCCAAGACAATCCCCTGCCTCACCATAAAGTGACATTTTTCCCAGTTTAAAGTTAGGTTCTTCTCAATGCATCTTTGTAGCACTAACTCTAAGTGATGAAGACACTGATCAAATGAATCTCCGTAGATGGAGAAGTCATCCATGAAAATCTCAAGAAAACGTTCCACCATGTTAGAGAACAAACTAAGCATGCACCGTTGGAACGTTGCAGGAGCATTGCACAATCCAAAAGGCATGCGCCGATAAGCAAAGGTTCCGAACGGGCAGGTGAATGTCGTCTTTTCTTGGTCTTCTGCAGTAATGGGGATTTGATTGTATCCCGAGTACCCATCTAGAAAGCAGTAGTACTCATGTCCAGCCAAACGCTTAAGCATTTGGACGATGAAGGGTAGCGGGAAGTGGTCTTTACGGGTAGCTGCATTCAACTTCCTGTAGTCGATACAAACACGAACCTTGGTAGGCAGTCTTGTTTGTACCAACTCTTTTTCCTCATTTTCTACTACCGTAAAGCCAGACTTCTTTGGGACCGCATGAACAGGGCTAACCCATTGACTATCAGAAATGGGATAAATTATCCCATTATCTAATAGTTTCAGAATTTCAGCCTTAACTGCCTCTTGCATGAGAGGGTTAAGCCTGCGTTGTGGGTCCCTCCTAGGGGTTGCTTCATCGACTAAATGTATTCTGTGTTGTACTATGGCTGGACTTATCCCTTGATGTCCTTCATCGTCCATCCAATGGCTTCCCTATGTCTTTTCAGAATAGACATTAAGCTATCCTCTTGTTGCTCAGTCAAGTGGGACGCTATGATGACTGGCAAGGTGTCCTTTCCGCCCAGGTGGCGTACTTGAGGTGTTCAGACAGGGCTTTTAACTCTAGGGAAGGTGTTTCTTCATTGGAGGCAATCTCTGGGCTTTCAATCCTAGGATGGGGTACACTGGGGATTGATGCCCAATCTACTGCTGAATCTACGATCTGGTCTAGATTAAAATCCTCAGCCTCCAGATCAAACTCTGACTCAGTTTCTGTTTTCATACTTTCCTCATGCTCACTGGTCAGGTTTTCAATAGAATTGACCTCAAATGTCTGATCATTGACATCCCTAGGTTGTCTTCCAAGATTGAAGACATTGACTTCCTTTGTCATGTCTCCAAAAGTCAATCGCATGGACCTGTTCCTACAGTTGATTATGGCATTGGCTGTAGCAAGGAATGGGCGCCCTAAGATGACGGGAGTTTGAGACCTAAGATTGGACACAGGTTGGGTCTCAAGCACAATGAAATCAACGGGGTAAATGAAATCCCCGACCCGGATGAGGACGTCTGTGATTTCCCCCTTAGGGATCTTCACAGATCGGTCGGCTAGCTGAATGGTGACTCGAGTTGGGCTTAGCTCGCCCAACCCCAGTTGCTGGTATACTGAGAGAGGTAGCAAGTTGATACTTGCTCCCAGGTCAAGAAGCGCTCTACTGATTTCGGTCTGTCCTATGGTGCAGGAAATGGTGGGACATCCGGGATCCTTGTATTTCACCGGAATGAGACCAGACAGAATTTCGCTTATATTAGTGGCCAAGAAGACTTTCTTGGGCACATTGATCTTTCTCTTCTTTGTACACATATCCTTAAGAAATTTGGCATAGGCCGGGACTTGTTGGATAGCGTAAAGAAGTGGCACATTCAATTTGACCTGGTTGAACATCTCTAGCATTTTCTCCATGTGCATATTTTTATTGTTGTTCCTAAGCCTATTGGGAAAGGGTGCTACAGGCTTTTGAACTTGTTCAGCAGCTTTGTCCTCGTCAGATGTTTGTGGAGTGGATTGGGAGGAACTAGCAGAGGTGGAGGCTGGAGTGGGATCAGGATGGACTGGACTTTTCTGTTGGTAGACCTGGTTGTCTACCTTTTTTCCAGACCGTAGTGTGTGAACAGCATTACACTGGTTAATCGATGGATCCTGAAGTTCGTATGCTTGATTGGAGGTTTTTGGGTTAACTAATGGCTGACTAGGCAAAGTACCCTTAGGTCTTTCACTTAGGGAGCTAGCTAACTGGCTCATCTGCATTTCTAATCTTGATATGGCCTATGAATGACTGTTCAGAGTTTGTCCCTGGTATTGCATTAAACCGGTTCGGGACTTTATGAAAGCCTCTATGCTCTCCTTCAATTTACTGATTTTCTTTTCCATTGGTGAGCCTTGGGAGGAGGAAGCTAGGGCTTGACTGGGAAAAGTTGGTGGAGGAGTAGGATGGTGAAAGTTGTTGGAAAAATTAGGCCTGGAAGGATTGTTTGGGCCCAGGAGAAATTGGGGTGATTTCTCCAGCCGGGATTGTAGGTCTGTGAGTAAGGGTTGTGAGGCGGCCGTGAGTAAGCCGCGTTCATGTGTTCCGGTGGCACTTGCTGGGCATGGAAAACAGGGCACTCTTCAAAAACATGGTTGATGCCTGACAATATGAACAACCCGGATTGTGAATTGGTGGTGGGTTGATCTGGTTGACACTGGCAGGCTCTTTTGTTTCCAGAGCCTCTATCCTTCTCATTAGGGTAGCAATCTTGGCCTCGGCAGCTATGGATGATTTTAGAGATAGGAGCCCTCCTCTTGAAGCTATAGATTATGAATTCCTAGGTTTCTCCGAGGCTGGCTCTCATTGCAGGGTTTTCTCAGCTAAGTCCTCAAACAAATTCCAACCCTGATTCTCATCCTTCTGCAAGAACCCTCCCTGACACATGGTCTCTAAAAGGGTTTTTGTTTGATAGTCTAGACCATCGTAGAGAATCTGGCACTGACGCCATTTCTCCACGCCATGATGAGGGCACTGAGCTAGGAGATCTTTGAATCGCTCAAAGTATCTCCAAAATGGTTCGCTCGGGTCTTGCTTAAACTGCATGATGTTCTTCCTAATGAGGGCAGTTTTGTGAATTGGGTAGAATTTCTTCAAGAAGGCCTTGACGAAATCATCCCAGGTCATGACTGAATCTGCTGCCAAGTTGTACAACTATTTCTTAGCTAGGTCCTTTAGGGAAAAAGGGATGAAACGTAACCTAACGGCATCGTCTCCTAGCTGGGGTATACGCATCATGAGGCATACTTCTTCAAATTTCCTAACAAAGAAGTATGCTGTTGGCCCAAAGGCCATTTGTCCTTTATCTCCATGATTATTTTGATGATAACAAACCATATTTAGTTATGTATTTAACATGTTTATTTCAAAATATTTCAGGTTATTTAACAGGTTGTTTTGACGGCTCCGCTAAAAGACTCACAAGTTTGGACGCCGCAAAAATAAAGATTCCCAAGTTATGCACAACTAGGATGCTTCGGGATCAAGATGATGATGTGAAGATCAAGACAAGATCAAGACGATAAAGAAAAACAAGATTTGTATTTTTGTTTTTAGAAATTGTGTCAAAACCTAGATGATAGAAGTAGAGGATTGGGATTACACACACACCTATTCAGTTTTTATAAGGGCTTCAAAAATGATTTCAAAATCCATTTCCTAACATGTTTTGGAAATTAAGTTAGAAATATTTAAGTTTTTGGAAAAATAATTTTGAGAAAAACAAGCTTTTATCAAAAGGATTTATATCAAAATATTTTAAACATGATAGAGTATGACACAGGCTCATACTCTAAGTTTTTACAAGTTTAAAATATAAAACTTAAAAGATAAAACCATCTCCCAAATTTTCTGGTTCTGGCAGTTCTGATTTTTCAGAACTGACAGTGGCCGGTCGACCGGGTCGGTCGACCGGACGTGCACAAATTGTGCACGAGTATCAGTCGACCGTAACGGTCGACCGATCCCTTTTGTGTTTGCTCTCGGGAAAACTCGGTCGACCGAGGCGGTCGACCGTAGGTCCCCAACGGTCGGATTTTTGACCGTTGGCGGTCGATCGTCCCGGTCGACCGGACACTGTCAAAAGTTCTGACAGTTCCAACAGCTAGTTTTCTGTCAGGTTTTTGTTTTGGGATTTGATTCCAACAGCTATGAGAGGCTGTTTTGAGTTGTTTTTGACCCCTATAAATAGGAGGTCATTTCTATTTGATATGAGATCTATCAAGAACAATTTTACAAAAGATTTTCAAGTGTTTTCCAAGTTTTCAATTGCTTTCTTTTGCAAAAGATTTCCAAAGCCAAAAATTGCCAACACCCCAACTTGTAGCCTTTACCTCTAGCTTCTCTCTAGCTTTTGCACTACACAATCCCATCAATCTACATCTACATACTTGGTTCTAGGATTGTGCTAAGTGAGCTTTTGTAAAGTGATCAAGTGTTGATCACTCATTTTCTTCTTGGAGTGAAGTTGTAGAGGCATCGGCCTCAAGGCGAGCGAGTGTGCTCAAGGTGGTGTTGAGGCATCACGAGAGACGGACAAGTGTGTCCTTGTATTGTTGATCCGGTGGGATCCTCAATAGTGGAAATCCTTCAAGTGTGAAGGCGGGGACGTAGAGCGTGACTCGAACCTCGGAAACATATCGGCGTGTTTGCGTTTGCTCGAATTTTCTCTAACTCAACTCTCTTACTTTATTGCACTTATATTGTTCTATTTATTGCAAATTTACATTTGTGCGAATTGTTGTGTTAGAAATTTTAATCCGCATAATTGTCATTTCATATAGCCATCACCTATTCACCCCCCCTCTAGGTGATCTCAATTAGTATCATAGCGATTTCAATTGGTATCAGAGCCTAACCCTACAACTTAGGTCTAACCACCTTAGGGAGATCCATATTTGGCTATATACATTTTTGTTGCATTTATATTTGCTTGTGCATTCATGGCATCCATGGACTTCTCTAGCATTAAATCCCCACCCAAATTTGATGGCTTGAACTTTCCCATTTGGAAAGTCAAGATGAACTTATTTTTGAAATCCTTAGGTGTTAGGGTAGCTAGGGCCATAACCAAGATTTCATAGAACCTATAACCGATGAGAGCACATGGTCCGAGGATACTTCCAAAGACTATGAGGCTAATGCTAGGGCACAATATGCATTGACCCAAGCATTAAATGAGGATGACCTTGCACGCATAATTAATTGTAAATCCGCATTTGAGGTTTGGAACATTCTTATTGTGACTCATGAGGGAACGTCACAAGTCAAAAGAGCTAAGGTTGACTTGCTATGTTCTCAATATGAGAACTTTTATATGTTTGATAATGAGAGCATTGATGACATGCTCACTCGTTTTACTAAGATCACTAACGCTTTATCTTCTCTAGGAGACAAGATTGACAACGACCAAAAGATTCGAAAGGTCATTCGGGCTCTTCCCAAAGCTTGGAAAGTCAAGGCAACAACACTCAAGGAGCTTAATGACAAAGAGGAGATGGACTTCTCCGGCTTCATCGGAAATCTCAAGACACATGAGATGGAGATGAAGGTTCGAGAAGAAAGGGAGGCACCCAAGAAGAAGACAATCGCCTTCAAAGCCACTCCTACCATACACGAGGAGGACGACTCATCCGAAGATTGCGATGAGGACTTCGCCATGCTCATCCGAAAGGTGGGCAAGATGTTTTACAAAAAGGGACGGCAAAGCAACTTCCGAAGAGGGAAACCTCAAGGAAGGTACGAGAAGAAAAGAGAAGAACCCGGTCCTTGCTTCCATTGCAAGAAGATCGGTCACCTAATTGCCGATTGCCCCGCTCTCCAAGCAACCACCTCCAAGCATGGGAAGAAGAAGAAAGCTTTGGCCGCTACATGGGATGATACGGAGTCCGAATCCGAGGAGGAGATCGACACCGCCAACATGTGCTTTATGGCACAAGGTGAGGATTCATCTAAGGTATGTCTAGAAACTTCTATTGATGATGATGATCTTACAATGGATGAACTTGCTCAATTTTTTGAAGAATTGCAACATAGGTATGAGATTTCACAATCTCATAATAAGAAATTAAAAAAGGAAAATGATGTTTTGAAGAACAAACTTGAAATTTGTTTAAAAGAGAAAAATGAGTTATCTAGTTCTTTTGAAAAATTGAAAAGTGATTTTGATAAGTATAGGGTAGCTAATAAAGGAAAAAACCCCCATGATTTCTAGTAATAAAAATGTTTTTGTTGAAATCAAAAACGTGTTGATTCTTTAGATAACACTTTAAAGAAATGTGCATTTGATTTAACAAGCTTGCATCTAAATTTCCTAAGGGAGTAGCCCAAGGGAAACATGTTCATCATAAACACTCTACACATAAACATGCACACACACATAACCATGCATTTATGTATAGTAGTGGTAGAATTTTTATTTGCACGCATTGTGGCCGCAAAGGCCATTTAGAAAAGTTTTGCTATGCTAAAAATAATGTAAAGAATAAATTTATTTGGGTTCGCCCCGATCTAACCCCAAAGGACCCACTAAGATTTGGGTACCAAAGGAGCCACCGAATTTAAATGATACAGGTATAGGTGGATCTACACCCTCCAAGACTTAGGAGGAAGTGATGCCCGGGGTGGTTGATGCATCGGAGCTTAAAGAACAAATCGTGCATGCATCGCTATCGTGGAGGCACCTATTTGTGGAGATTGCCCGTATTTTGGTAACATCTCCATTTAAGAGTTTAATTTGTATGTACAATTGTTATAGGATTGCTAGTTTAATTTATGCCTCATTGATACATGATTAGTATAAAACTTGTAACTCTATCATGATTGTATATGCCATGTCCAGTTTTTGATATCTAGTTGTTTATGCAATGTTTAAATGTCCACATGTATAGTTTATAATTTGTGATTATATACTTGTATACATATACACATTATTTTCATAAATAAAAATAAACATTTGTAAAATTTTCATATATAAAGCAAATACCTTAGAGATGGCAATTGCGCGCCTCAACTCATTTCACGAGGAATCAAGAGGAAGAAGTTCAGAACCCGTCACTGGGTATTCGGCTTAACATCTCTAAAACTTTGTTTTAATATGGAAATTAAAAATTAAAATACCTTGTTTGTAAATTTGGTTGTCATAACAATTTAATGAAGATTACAACATGTTGATTGTAATTTATATTTATAATATATCATATTTGATTTAATAAAATTATATTTTTAAAATTTTTTTTGGGCTGTATTTGCAGACAGGTTTCAGGCGAAACCGGTCGACTGACCATAGTCCCGGTCGACCGCTGCAGACCAGCAGAGTTCTCGGGATAATTCGGTTGACCGTACCGGTCGACCGTTCTGAAAATTCAGAACTCTCGGGTTGTCCTCGGTCGACCGAAAGTCAACCCGGTCGACCGTTCGACGAATTCTGCCCTATATCTGTTATTTCTTTTCACTTTTTTTTCTCTCTCTCTCTCACTCAAACTCGACGAACCCGACTCCCTCCTTCTCCAAAATTTTCTTTCTCTCTCCAATCTCTCAACGGATCTCAAATTAACTCAAAACCCTCTTGTAATTCCTTCTTCTACTTCCAGATCTTCAATTTCAGGATCATTCATCCGCTGGATTCAGAGAAATTCGGCTTTCACTGATCTAGGGTTTCAGTTCTTCAAGTTAAGGTAAAAATTCGATTTTTGATTCTGTTTTTCATATCTTGCTTTGGAATCAACTATCTATTGTCATCAATTCTAGGTTTCTAAGCATCTAGATCAAGCCTAACTTGTTTCAACCTAAAAATCTCATTTTTTTATTCCAAATGTCAAAACGATCAAGGCAAGAGAAAGGCAAAGCCATTGCACAACCTTCAACTCCCAAACCTAAACGTCTTTTTGTCAGTGAACTTGCCGGTAATCGTTACATCAATCTTTCCACTAGAAAAATCAACTCGGGGAGATATGTTGTCTTTCAAGATTTTGAGCATTTGGATATCCCCCAAATCTTTAGGAACAATGATCTAGACGAGTTCTTAACTATCAAGGAACAAGTCTATTCCTCTCTAGTTCCCTATTTTTATGCAAACTTTTCATTTGATGGGAACGGATCAAATCTAGAGTGTTAGGTAGGGACATCGACCTTAGCATCGGTCGACTTGGTGATATCCTACATCTCACCCCTGGTGGTGTTGATGTGTATTCCTATGACCTACACACTTTTGAGTCCTATCCTGACGGTGAGTCTGCGCTCACCGCCTCTACCTTGATTCACGGGGATGACAACCCCGGTCTAGTAAGGAACGAAGTTGTGAGTAGGTTCACTCTCACTGCTCAGGTTCTTGCTAAGATTATTTTCTACAACCTAGTCCCTAAGCATGGTTGTTGACTGAATTTTCCTGCACACAAAATATTATATGTTAGTTTTAAGAATAGATGTGCAAGTCTCAGTTCTAATCCGCGGGTAGCAGGGCTATGCAGGTCGTGATCCTCAGGGAGGGACTGCGATGGAAGCGTTAAGCAAGTTTCTCTAAAAATTTATCTTTTTTAGTTATTTGGTTAGTCACGATGGTATTTACAATGAAAAAGTGGTATTTACAATGAGTGGTAGAAAAGAATTATGGAAGATGTGGATTTAATTTATAAAAAAGGAAAGAAAAGAAAAGGAAAGAAAACTATCTCTTTAGTCTGCTTGCCTTCGATCCTTTTGCGACGACTTACTTTTTCTCAGAAGATTTGCAAGTATGGCGTATAGGATGTTCGTCGCCATAAGCCATCAAGGGATCTTCGTTGGCTAGGCAGTCTCGAAGCAATCGGATCTCACGGATTACAAGTCATCAGAGAGAAACAATGACATAGAACAAGATTAGAAAAACAAAGATAAAGCGAGAATAAAAAACAATGAAATAAGAATAAAAACAAACCAAACTCGAGCAGATTTTTATTAACAATGGGGGAAAAATAAAAACTTACACCGATGTCACCTGTACAAGTATGATTCCTTCTCCATGAAAGCATCTCCACTCTCAGTTACAAATTTACAAAATAAAAATAAAATCTAACCTAAAACTAAACCCTAGCTTTTGCCCCTTGGCTCGCCTCTGGACGCTCTGTACGTTGCACTGCAGGAGATATTTATAGGTGCAGAAGGCCGAGGAGTCCTGGATGAACTTGCCCACGAAATCTGGGATTCTAACTCATCCAGAATGCCGCGCTTTTGCCGCGGGTCCGCGGCACTTTAGTGGCTTCTGGCCACGCGCTTTGGCGCGTGGCCTCTCCTGGTTCGTCCATCTGGGCGCTGCTTCTGGAAGTTCGATCCTGGCTCTAAATATTGGGATATGGATATAACTTGGAAATTAAGTTATCTAGACTTTGTATTCTCCCAATCTCTTTTTAAACGAATTTCCTTCTCATCTTGGCTTTTATGCACATCCTGCAAGAGTTTAGGGTTGGGTAGAATTCTATCCTTCCCTCATCTTTGATAATTGCAACTTTAGCCTTGTATAATTGCACTTTGACAATCTGATATTTGCACTTTGACTCTTGGGCTTCAAATATGGGCTTGGATCTGGGCTTTTGGGCTCTTTAAGCTTTATTTATTGTTAAAATAATAATTCGAGGCCTGCACATAATAAATTACAAATTATTAATAAATGTGCAGAATTAAATGAATAAATATGAAAATGTGATGGTAAATATGATGATAAAAATGCACTTTTCACTACCAATCACACCCCCACACTTATCTTTTTGCTCGTCCTCGAGTAAAAACAAGAAAAAGAAAAAGAAAAGAAAAATTAATCTAACCTAACTCACTTTCGTAGGAATCACGATTGCACTTAGCACGTGCAACAAGCCGTTAAACCTCTAGGTTACCCTAGAGGACGAGTGTTGTCTCGTGAGGGTTTTCAGCGGATTGCACCCACAAAATCCATAAAAAGAAAAATATTTGAATTATTATTGAAGAGACTAAGTAGTCTATAAGTTTTAGGATCCTCATTTTTATTCATTCTTAGACTTAGTCTTTATAAAATCAATTGTATTCATTTTAGGTAAGGATTAAAATTGAATTTCTAATATAGTCTTTTTCGTTACCAAAAGTCATATGCACCCTTGTGAATCTTGAATCCTTAACTTGGACTCTCATGCCTCTTTAGTATTTTTATAACATCATCTAATTTTCTTTCATGTAAGTATCAAGGCTTCTTGAGGCCTTATACCTAACTAATTGACTATAGATGTGTTAATATATATTTTTTTTTTGGCATGTATAACTCATCTAATTTTCTTTCGTATAAGTATCAAGGCTTCTTGAGGCCCTCATACCTAACTAATTGATTATTAGATGTGAATACATATATTATATTTCTTAGCTTCTTAGGCTTTCTAATCCACCATGTAACGAACTTAAAGTCGATGACTCCCAAACCGGTTGGCTTTAGGGCACCAGGTGAGGAGAAAAACCCCGCGGACTCAAATTCGATAACTAGGCCCAAAACTAAGGACTTATTTATTTACTCACCTTTAGGCATGAATACTTATGCTTCTTGAGGCACATGTATCAGCTTAATTGGTGATTTTTTTTTCTTTTTTTTTATTAT